>OVBA01000622.1:44908-60501 GCA_900406435.1 Lepidium aucheri | reverse complement strand
TTCCGTTAAAGGCAAACTTCTGTTGCCTCCATATTCGCTGAATTCGTTCACGAAATCGAAAGCATTGAAATTTCATATGACCTTGTTCCCACAGTACCAGCAACACACTTTCTTCTTCCATCCTGTCAGATTTTGATCAGGTTTCTGTTTCTTCCATCCTAGACTTGATCTTGACTGTGACATCTTTTCATGTTGGCTGTGATCCTTTTTGCAAGTTTTTCCAACATCAGTGGGGCTATTAGATGCACGAACAAACTTGATTTCACTCACAGCAATACCCTTGTATCCAGACCATAACTTTCCTTGTCTGTCCTTCCAACTGTGAGTAGATAGTCAAGATCCTTGGTCCCCTTAGACAACATCTTAACTTGCTTCATTTGTTCAAATAACCGTCTTTCAAGTTCAACATTCTCGGTCTTAGTATCAGCCAGTTCCTTCTCCGCATTAGCCAGTTGAGTCATGATCAACTGATTTTCTGATCTCAAACGTGTGTTTTCCTCCTTTATATCGATAAGANGAGATTCCACCAAGAGCTTGATTTGATCATCAGGAGCAATATCGATCTCATCTTCAGAGTCTGATTCCTCCACATTTTTGTTAGGCCTGTTCAATATTGATAGATCCATCCCTTGATCACTATCAGCTGCTTGATTTTCTTGATCAACAGTCGTTTGAGCCATCGTTTGTTTGGTACCATCATCGTTATGTTCTTCTAGATCCACAATACCAAGCCTAGCCACAAAAATAATTCAGAATGTCCCCATCATTATCACTGTCACTGTCAGATTCACTCATTGAAGCAATAGCAGATTTATCACTCATCCGAGAAATGCATTCATTTTTGGTGTGCCCATATCCTTTACATTCGTAGCATTGAATAGTCATTTTCCTTTTGACTGTGGGGCATTTAGTCTTAAAGTGTCCATATCCTTGACATTCAAGACATTGATTGTCAGCTTTGTAGTTGTCCTTGTCTAACGAACCTTTGGCAGATACTTGAAATTCACATCTCTGTCCTCTCTCAGCTTTTCTCAAAAAACTCTTAACGATCAATCCAACCTTTTCCTCCAAATTTTTTGTCAATTCCTTTTTGCTAGTGTCTTTTCAGATACAAGAGCTACACTCTTCCCTTTGCTAGTCGCTTTTGGTGTTATCTGCAATTTGTATGCTTGCATCATTCCCACCACTTGATCAAATTTTAGTGTGTCTGAGTTTTGAGACACTTCAAGCGCTGACCTGTGTCCATGAAACTTTGCTGGAAGACACCTTAGGAATTTTTTGACCAATTTTTTATCTTTGTATGCTTTTCCAAGGATAAGGGCTTCATGTGCAAGCGATGACAACTTACTGCTGAAATCGGCAGAATGTCAATACGAGTCCGTTTGACACTGCTCGTTCCTTCGAATCCTACTTGAAGTATGTTCCACGCTTCTTTAGCACTGGTACACCCTTGTACTCTCTTTAACTGATTGTTGTGCAGTGAGCTGAATATCGCAGATAAAGCCTTTGAATTCCACTTAGCCTTGGATTTTTCTTCTGTTGTCCACAGTTTCCTGGGTTTAGGTTTGAGGGTTCCATCCTCATCCTTGATCATAGGCGGCTCCCAACCTTCTTCAACAGCAAGCCAAGCATATGAATCTATCCCCTAAATATTCTGTGCCATCTGCACTTTCCAATGTCCATAATTGTCTGGATTAAGTTTCAGAGTTTTTGCAACCACCACAAGCTGTTGTTGCGAGTTTTCCATTTTTTCCTCCGGGATCTAACACCTGTAACACTTAACAAAGTTATGCGGTGAACCGCTCTGATACCAATTGAAAATGGAATATGAATAGAAACAACTGAATTCAACAGCGAATTACGTTTTTATTAAGAATTTCTTTTTTACAAAAGACAATCTTAGCAATCGATTAGTTATCAACCTATCGATCTAAAAATTACTCTAACAAAACCGATAACCTAATCCCAAAACAATTGACGAGATTCTCACTAACTTTTCTAAAGTCAAAGTTCGTGAGTCTCGGTTTACAATCGAGATCTCTTTTATAATGAAAGAGCTCATTAGTTTGTTTCCTATTTTCTCGGAATCCAACTAAATCCTTTTCATATCTTCCTTGATAAGATCTTCTTCTTGATAGATCTTATCACACATTTGAATTTTGAAACTTAAACTTCTTCACTCCACATGTTTCCCTCTTTGTTTCCAATAATCGAATCACGTGACTTTTTACCAACTTCATTACTACCATCTATAAAGTAAGTCTTTGAGATCAATATAATCGTTTGGTCTCTGGCCACATGCTTCATTGACCGGAGGCGCTAGATACGAGAAGATAATAATATTTTGTAACTACAAACCAATTTAATTAGAAATCTAAGCTTACGCCTAAAACTTCTAATTGGTTTTCTAGAAGGAAAACATCTCCCCGCGAGACAATGATATGTTCTTAACGAGACAAAAAGATAATCTAAACATTACATTTAAGGATTAACTACCATTTGGATACTGTCCAATTTTTCCGGTTGCACCCTCGTGCTAGTCACATGACTTTCTACGACTTCTGCACTACCCATCTCTTCGGCCTCATAAGTCCTATGGACACCATACAAGACATAGAACAACGTTACAATACATGTCCATATCGCAAACCTCTGAAACGACAGCATTTTCAATGTTGTAGTTAGAAAAATGTTGAGGAACACTGAAATCGCGGCCGGCCACGGCATCAACGGCACTGACCATATGGAAGGCGCCATTGATGTGAAAAGATCTTTGTTAGCTGTAGACGAAATGGATGACGAAAGGCGTTGAAAAAACGCAGTGAAAACTATAGTGATCGCGAGAAATAACATCAAGCCCCACCATGGCTTGTTCAGCTTCCACCATAACGAGAACCCGAGAGATGAAGATGAGAGGAGAGCGAGGAACGCGAGAGTGTGAAACGGTGAGTTTTGGCCAGTTAAAGTATATTTGCGATAGATCAGAGCGTTTGCGACTAAGTAAAAAACACAAAGCGTTCCGAGTGATATCAGCTCCATCACTATTTCTAAATCTGTGAACAACGCAATTGAAGCTGTGCATAGACCTGAAAACGTACACAAAATTTCATTATTATATATATAACGATTCTACCATTTTCACATGTTATATTAATCAAAGACATCAAATCCGAAATTGTTTAAAAAGATAAATATTACCGAGAAAGAGAGTAGCGTTCAAGGGAGTTCCAGTAGAAGGATGAACCTTAGCGAGCCATGAAGGGACCAGTCTGGCTCTACCGATCACACAAAGGTATCTTGCTTGACCTAACATAGCCACCAACAGCGACGCCACGATCCCTAGGCTCGCACCCACACCGACCACGTTCCCTGCCCAACCCCATCCTACCTTCCGAAATGCAACTGCGTACGACGCGCTTTTTGATATCTACGTACAACATTTTGTTTACATGTTACTATATTAATTTTCTTTTACTTTTTACTATACTGTCCCTGAAAAACGAAAAAGGAAATACCCACTTAAGATCAAAGGTCACACTGTATCACCAAATCAAATTTCAGTATTGAACCAATCCGTGGGTAAGTGGATCATTTATTAGTAACAAAAAGAAATATCAATATCAATAAAAAAAGATAGAAAATTTATTTATATAATGGGTATCAATTTAAAGTAAACGAAATAAAACTTTGAAGTAGATGCTTTCCTTATTCAAGGATGTTTTTTTTTTAACCTTATTTTTCTTTATTACTACTAGGATCGACATAAACTCCTTTCATAGATACTTTTTAGATATATATATATATATATATTCTCATAAACAACTTTGAAAGTTTGATCATATATACAATTTTTTTTTGTCAACGGGCTCTATCAATATTCCAAATTCATCTCTAAAACCATTTTTAACTCTAATGCGTGAACTATTAGGTGGGTGTAAAACAAAAATTTAAACATTTAATTGCACGTTACCTCATTATAGGGAACCATGAGGCAGAGTACGAGAGACATAAGGCAATAGAGGACGGAGACGACGGAGACTGAGCCGATGATTCCAACGGGAAGACTAAACGAAGGGTCTCGGATTTCTTCGGCAAGAGTTGAAACGGTGTCGTATCCGATGTAGCTAAAGTACACGACGGCAGCTCCGTTAACGACTCCGCGAACGCCGTAGGGAGTCAAACCTCCCGGCTCCACCAAAGCCTTGGCTCCGTTACCGTGACAGAATCCGGCAATTATTATAAACCCGAAGAATATTATGTGGAACACCGTCATCACTATGTTCACCATTGAGCTTTCCTTTGTGCTATATTTTTTATTTAAGAAATACACATTTATTTTGTATTAGAATACTACAAAAGTATTACTGAAATGGTTTTAGTGGGTTTGAAAAAACAATGAAAGATAAATTAATTAAAAAGTTAAGAGAGGTTATAAAATTGATGACATAATTATTGTTAAATGCAGGAATCGTCATGGACATGCTTTCTCTTTATTTGTCTGTTGATATAATTTTGTTTTGGCGGCAGTGTCTTTAGGAAAAGTTCAAATATCAAATTTGTATAAGTACTAAATTAAAAAAAAACATTAAAGTATATGTATAATTATAAAATAAATTTTAAGAAATACTTGTATTTTTCTTTGAAAGTAAAGTAGGTTGAAGGAGCAATTTTGAAATTCCCCTAATTAACTATAAATAGTGTCGTGCCATTTGGATTAAAACAGTAATTCCATAGAAATATCAATTACTCACTATTTGTTTTTGTCAGCCACAATTGATCAACCTATTAGTCAAGTTTTGTAAAATACATGCGGTAGGACTCAATTTCTAGATGTGCAAATGCGCATGTCTTTAGTAGATTTACTGCCTGCCACTATGTTAAATGCACTTGCACTCACTAATTATATATCAGAGTTTTAATTATATTTTCAAGTTTACAAAGCAGAAGTAGCGTTTTATAAGGGAAAACATTAGCATGCATGTTGGTTGATAAAATACCTGTAACAAAGACAGAGAGTGAGGAGAAGAACAAGAGCAACAGCAGGAAAATCGAGTTCGTTGTAACCATTCTCAAGACCATTCACTTTAATTCTCCAAGCGTTTGGATCTGAAACGCCAAACGCAGTGCACATGTACTCCGTAAAGCTTCTCGCCACCGCCGCGTTTGACAAAACGTATTCCAACAATATGTTGACTCCTCCAATATACCCGATAAATTCACCTTCATCAACGTTATATATTTATATTAAGTATATATACTCAAAGTCTCAAAGAGTAGATATGCTTTTTCGTCAAACCACATGTAAAAGTAAACTTTGCATTTAAGAGAAGAATTATTTTGTAAAAAGGAAAGAATGAAAAGTGTTTGAAGTTTTGAAGACTTTTCTCTGACAGAGAAAGATCGCATATGAAGATGAACAGAGAGGAATCTCGTATCGATGTACCATGTTCTTTAGATCTCTCTGACTGTGACAGCTGACAAGTGACCATCAGTATTATTTACATCTCTTTGTTTTTTTTTCTCTTCACAAAGTATTATTTTTTTGTACTAAAAAATAAACCTCACTTAATTAGGTAGTAGTTTACGTGATTTTTTCCTAAACATTAATTTCGTTGGTTAACCTTTTTTGTAGTTGTTAAAGAACATAGCCATCAACTTGATTAACGTGTCAATACTTATTTATAATCTAAATTTCTTACATATATTATGATGATAATAATGAAAATATCAGCTAAAAATCTGATACTTTGATAATATATATATAGTTGCTATAGTTTTTTTTTGCAAAATTTACATTTTCTATTTGTTCTGTAAGTTATGGGACATGTTGACAACAAAAAAATCTCAGTTACATTTTTTTTCTTTTTCTTAACAGTTTTTTTTTCTAACTCTTAAATTACACTTATGTTTCTTTATAAAATGTCACCACAATATTAAAAAATCTTATTTCTACTCTTTACGTATGATGCCAACAAGCTTTACCGTCGTAGTCATTATAACAATTAAGTATGAGAGAAAACTTATTAAAAGTGCAAAAGAGAAAGAAACAATAAGCGAATAACTAAAGAAATATATGTATGTGTACCGAATGTGACTCGGAGATAACTGAAAGCTCCACCGGCGACAGGAACATTCACAGAGAACTCAGTGTAACAAAGTGATGACAAAAGTGCCGATATACCAGCCACGATGTAGGAAATGAACACAGCCGGGCCGGAGATGTCACGTGCGACGGGTCCGGTGGTGACGAAGACACCGACACCAAGCATGCCACCGACGCCGAGAGAGATGAGGTCGAACCACCGGAGCTTGCGCTTCATGTCGGCGCCGGAACGCAAGCGGACTTGATTGACTTCTTGGTCAGGAGTCCACGTGGCGAGCATCCTGGACTTGAGTCTGTGTGGTGTTTGTGAGAGGTTGTGGAAGTACTTTGACATGTTTTTGCTATTTGCTCTTTCGTTCGTTTATGTTTCCTTTGGTACGAGGGGGTGTATATATATATATATATATATATTGTAACCTACAAATACAATATATCGCATCTTAATTAGTATGAACAAGATAAGTATAAGTTTCTGTCTGAAGTCCTCTTATTATATATAACGTTTTTCATATGTCCTAGTCCGTTACTTTATAACATATCAATGTATTTATAATAAATGCTATATCGTATTTATCTTTGTGTGATACTTAATCAACAAAATCTAATTCATAACTCAAACGATGTTCTAGAAAAACTATACGATTTAAAATAAATTAAATTCCGATTAAAAATTGTAAAAATGGATATTTAACAAATTTGAGAATAACAATTTTCCAATCTTTTTTATTTTAGTTATATTATACTTTTTATTTTATTTTGTTTGTATAGTAAGCATATCCAATACTAATACATATGATATCACAAACATTTCCTACTTTTGTGTTAAGAAAAAAGACATAATTTGAGAGTGGGTGATTAGCTGAAAAGTCTTGTTGTTGATGGACCTTTGGAATGTGAGCTTTTACTCAGAATTCAATTTTGGTAAATAATAAAAAAAGAGAGGACAAACTGATCGTGATCATTGGGAGAATCTAAGTGGGTGGAATACCCACCTCCTTATTACAAAGTACTCCAATGTCCTTTTTCATTACCAACATACCATCTTACTCTTCACTTACACCAATACTCTTTCAACACGTCAACATATGTACATCCAAAATTACCTTTAAACCCTTCTCTTTAAACTACCAAACACATGCATATTCAGCCTTTCGCAGCTCCAATGACCAAAATTCTCTCTCTCTCTCTCTCTCTCTCTTTATATCATGTGTGTATATATACTTAATTACTTATATACTATTTCATAATGATGATGGATGATGTTCGGGAAAGAAGTCTGACAATATTTGTCTTGATCCGTTTCTAATCTTTAAGAAGTTTCTAACTACATATGATTATAATACTACTTTACGACCACATTTCAACTAAGTGTGTATTACAGAACTTGATTCTTCAGCGTTATATAAATACATAACAATATAATGTATTGCTCTCTCTTCTACTATCCGTATATGTATGAATAAAAATACATGCATATAGTATATTGTTATGATAATACATCAAAAGTATATATAAAATAACTATAGTATATATATATAAAAGATAAAGACCATTTTATTCAATTACCAATTTTTTGTGAATAGAAAATATTTGCTTGCTTTCTTCCATTCAAAACGAATCGTGTGACTCCATTCGTTTATGTGAATTGATTAAGTGATAATGTTATATAATATAGTCTCACCACTAATGAATTTGGAATAGATCCGCATAATTTATACTATTATATCAATATCCAGTAAACACATATAGGTATAACCAATGTACAAATTAAGAAATCAGAATTCTTTTTGTTATGACACTAAAAGAAAACAAAATTAAAATCGACGGGTATTCCAACGAAAATATTGTCATAAAAAAAACCGATGACTTTCCGACAGAAATTAACCAAAAAAAGAGTTCCGTCGGAAGAAATCGATTTTATTGACAAAACTGAAACTGTCAGTTTCTGTCGGGGTTATAACCAACAGAAACCGATAAAAATTACCGATTTTTAATTAAAAAAAAGATAATTAAACTCGTCGATTTTAAAAATAAATAAATAATTAGTCTTGTCGGTTTCCGTTGGTGTTATTCCAACATAAATCGACGAAATTTTTGATTTTTAATTAATAATTAGTCGTATATATATTCAACATAAATTATCCGAGCTTTTAAGATTTTCATATTCAAAGAAAAGGTTTTAAATGAACAGAAACTTACTCTTTGCATATATACCCATATATACACATACACATGACTATATTGGAATTGGATTTGAATAAGATTTCGGATCAGATCCCAAATTGATAGGTTAGTATGAGCTATGTACAACGTTATAAATGAATGAGTATATATTTCGCCGATATATCTATATATATATATGCATAATGTAGTGTGTGAATGAGTCCTCCACATTTGGTTGATCAGTTTGGTGCAGGTCGGTTCGGATCGATTTTTTTGAATTTTGATTTTTTGTCATGGAAATGTGGTAACTAATAGATATTGACTAAAATTTTGTTCGGTTTCATTTTGAATAAGTAGAATCGAATTAAATAATATTGGTTCGATTTTAAATGGTTATTTGTAACTAAAAATAACTAAATAACCAAAAATAGGATTACTTGTATTATAACTAAAATATTTTAGTATAAAATTAGTTTCAATTTTTATTTGGTTTCGTTCGGTTCTAAAATAAAAACCCAAATGCGAACCAAAATTACCTAACTATTAGACCAAACAGGTCTTTGCTAGAATTCAAAATAGAACCGAATATCTGTCAGTTTCGATTTATACGACTGGCTAGTGTGAACTTGATAAACTGTGTTTTATGGGTTTTTTAATTTTTTCGTGTACTTTATTGAGTCGAAGTATGTGTTTTAGAATCTTTTAGTCTGTTATCGAGACTTTTCATGTCATAGATCATATTGAGAAAAGACGAACCGTTTTGAGTAAAAACGAGCATATAGAGTTGAAGTATCTTACAGAGACATTAGAAGTTTGGTTTTATTTAAAAGACTTCCTACCGTTAGATCGACCTCAAATTTTGTCACAAGATAACCGCGGGAGTTAGCTTTTAGTTGACATTGGTTTGAGAGCAATCGGACAAGCGGTTAGGAGAATATGATGATTTTCCTAAAAATAGGTTATTTTGAACCGGTCATGCGAGAAAACTAGAAGTTTGCCTTATTTTGCCCTGTTCAACTTAAGTTGTACTAGATCCGATTTTTGGAAACTACAATTAGGCTTTGAATCACTTTTAAGAATAACTTTCATAATTTACAGCATACACTTTTAGTTTTGTTCTCGGAAAAGATTTACTTCTTTGCCACTTCTGGAGAAGACTTCCGCACTCTTTTGATTTCTTATTGCAATTTAATTATGTGTCTTTTCAATCTATTGATTTGTTTTTTTCTATTATGTCTGAGTAGTTTCTCAATCAAGTTAAGGGTTGTCTAGAGATTTTAGGGAATCAATTAATTAGTGCTAAATAGAGTTTTTATCCATATTGTTCTTCATTTGTTCTTAATGTTTAGGTTAGACTCACTACCTACCTTAAAAATCATAGGTTGTTTAATTCACCAAAAATACTTGTTAGATGTCTCAAAGAACATAGATGAGAAATTTTCCATTAGCCAATGAAAGTTGATGTTAAAACAAATTATAAATTATGAGACTTATCTTTTAATGAGTGTTTAGGTCTCTAGGTTCAAACGATAGTTTAGAATTTTAAGTTGCTATACATAGTTGTCGATGCCACGATAGTGGGTTTGCTATACATTCATGTTTTGTGTTTGATGATTGTTCTTAAATCGTGTCATGAATAGTGTCCTGATTTAGATCCTTGATTTTGTGATGATTGCCATGAACTTGACGCAGTCGAAAAACCTTAGGATTAGCAAGCACTAAATCTAGAATGAATTCAAGTTCACTAGCAATGATCTTTAAGAGAGAAATATGGAAATCTAGCGATTGAGCAAAAGCTCATGAGTTAGAAAATAAGTTGTGTCTTACAAGAACTTTGAACTTCTCTTTACATAGAGAAGGGTCTTAAAAAAAATGGAAAACCTAAACAGAATAGAAAACATGAAACTAAAAGGAAAATGAAAAGTTAGAAAAAATACAAAATATCAAAGTATAAAATTAAATGGAAATCCTTCCTACATCAGTCTCCTCCACCTATGAAGAATTTGTCTCCAAGTTCTCTTATAGATATAAAACCTCATATGCTTCATACTCATGAATGTGAGCTACGTTGAAAGTATTGAAAATGTTCTTAGATTCTATAAGATCCACAATGTAAATATTATCATTGATTTTCTGTAGCAGCTTAAATGGTCCATACTTGCGTGGTTGTACCTTGTTATACATACCAACCAGGTACCTCTCTTTATGGAGAAACACCATCACATCATCTCCTTCTTTGAAAATCTTGATTCTCCTATGTTTATCAACAACAATTTTGTTTTTCTAGCTTAGTAGCCTCTAACTTAGCTTTAACAGCTTCTTTAACAGTCACAATTTCTTCAACCATAGCCTAAGCTGATGCACTGACTCCAAGGGCCTTAGGTAGTTTAGCCAAATCAACTGCATGGTTGGGAACATAAGTGTATACCAAAGATAAAGGTGATTTTCCCATGCAGAATGTACAACACTATTGTAAGCAAATTCGACTTAAGGAAAAGCCATGTCCCACTGTTTTGGCTTATTACTACATACACTTCGAATCATATTCCCTAAAGTTTTATTGGTGACCTCAGTCGGCTTATCAGTTTGTGCGTGAGCTTTGGAACTCTGGGTAAGAGCTATCTAAACATTCTCCAAAGAGTGACCTAGAAATGACTAAGAAGTTTGATGTCTCTATCTGAAGTAATTGATTCAGAACCCCATGAAGGCATACGACCTCTGTGAAGAGCAATTTTGCAATATTGGATGCATCAGCGGTCTTTTTGCAAGCAATAAAGTGCTTCATTTTGGAGAATCTGTCAACTATCACAAACACAAAATCCACAACATGTTGCGTACAAAGAAGTCCCAACACAAAATCCATAGCATAATCTTGCGAGGTGTCATCATGCTCAAATAAAGGCATATAATGATTAGTATTTTGGGACTGACCTTTAGAGACATGACGTTTAATAATTGTACCATCATCTTTTCTCAAATACGACCAATAATACCTCTCTTCTAGACTAGCTATGATTTTATCTCTACCTAGATGTCCACTAAGACCACCACCATGCAAGTCTCGGATTAATTTCTCTCTCAATGATAAGCAAGAAATGTACAACCGATCTCTTTTGAACAAATAGTCATCTAGAATATGAGAATCTGTAGAAAGATGTTTAGCAATGCATTTGGCCCATCATTCTTTGAATTCAACATCAATCTCATACAAGTCTTTCATAAACTCAAAAACCCACAACCTCTTATACTAAAGTAATCAACAACGAAGCTCTTATACTCAAAGCATTTGCCACTCTATTAAAAGCTCCTGATTTATGTTGAATAATAATTGGAAAATTCTGTAAAAAGCTTACCCATTGTGCATGCATCTTGTTTATCACTTTCTAGCTGTGTAAGAATTTCAGAGCTGGTCGGTGAACAGAATGAACTATCTCTGAATCAGATAATGCTCCCACTGCCTCAAAGCTCCAAATACTTCATAAAATTCTTGGTCATATGTACTTCATTTTTGTTGAGCTCCACTTAACTTTTCACTGAAGAAAGCTACGAGTTTTTTCTCTTGAGACAGAGCAACACCTACACCCACTCCACTTGTATCACATTCAACTTGGAAGATTATATCAAAATCAAGATGCTAGAATTAGTGCGGTACATAGCTTTTCTTTTATCAAAGTAAAACTTTTTTCTTGCCCCAAACCAACTCAAACTCCCTTTTAAGAATTCTGTAATAGGAGAAGTAATGGTACTGAAATATCTTACAAATCTCTTATATTTTCTCTTAAAAGCCATCTTCCATTCATCTCCAGGTCTGATCCGAATTTGATGGTACCCACTGCGAAGATCTATCTTGGAAAATACCTTAGAACCGCTAGCTTGTCAAGCATGTCTTCTAATCGAGGAACTGGGAATCGATACTTGATAGTAATCTTGTTGATGGCTCTACTATGGATACACATCCACCATTGGTTTCCTTTTTGGAACGAGAAGGACTAGCACTGCACAAGGACTCATGCTCTCGCGAATGAATCCTTTCCTTAACAAGTCTTCAATTTGTTCCCTCTAGATTTCATTTTCCTTAGGAGTCATACAATAGTGGGGAAGGTTTGGTAAGCATGATCTCAGAACAAGATCAATATGATGTCGAATTTCACGCGTATGAGGTAGTTCATTTGCAATTAACTCTTTGAAATCTTTTAGGATCTCTAGTACCTCTTGTGGGGTTGTTGTTTCCTCCTTTACAACACTTATCAGTCCTTTAACCACCACTAGATAGAAACATCATGTTTCTTTAATTGCTTCATCGAGGTCCTTCTCACTATGTGCCATAACCAAGAAATTAGATTTCTTTTTCTCTGAAGTCTGAACTAAAAGTTCTTAACAGGAGCCATATCAATTTGTATATGTTCCATGTAAACAATAACACATTATCCTTTCATTGGTATGTGATGTCATTATCGTACTGCCAAGGACGACCAACTAAGATCTGATGTACATCCATATCAAGAACATCACAAAGTACCTCCTCTCTATAATGTTTCCCAATAGAGATTGGAATTTTACAGGTCATCGTTACTCAAACTTGAGAACATTTTCTCACCTAGACCATGGCATATGGTTTCTTATGTGGATTTGTGGGTAGCTTCAAGTAGTCAACTAGTTTCTGAGAAACTAAATTTTTTATGATGCCGTTATCTACAATTAAGCTACATAGTTTGTTGTTAACTGTACAACGTGTTTGGAACAAATTCTTTTATTGTCTCTCTTCTTTGGATGTTAGTGGGATCCTTTGGAGTACCAAACTTACTCAGCAAATTCCACCCCTGCATATTCATCTTATTTGTCATGTTCATCTGCTTCCCCTAGAAAAGCTACAGTTCTTCTGCTCAGGCAAACATTCGATTCGTGACCTTGTCCTTGACAACGAAAGCACCTGTCAGTGGATGGTCTTAAGTAATGATTACCTTATCTTTGAACTGGTGCCTTATTCTGCTGAGTACTAGAGCTGCTAGCTTCTTTGTTGTGGTTAGCTTCCTTTTTTCCTGTATTAGTATCCTTATCTCTGGTTGAATCAAGATTGTTTTGAGGCTGATATCTTCTGAATGAAGAAAAATTATGGGAAGTCTTCTCCATTAGTTCTGCTTTCAAGGCTAAGCTAGAAGCTTCTTGCACAGTCCATATCGTTTACAAACCCATATTTTCTTGTATATAACTCTTCAAACCACTTATGTAACATGCTACTTTCTGATTCTCTGATTCTTCTATACCACTGTATTCGGAGTAACGCAAGAATTCAGCCATGTATTCGGTCATAATTATCTTCCCTTGAACACATTCAATATATATCTTATAGAGAATTTTCTCGTAATCTTATGGTAGAAACCTTTCCATCATGTATTGTTTCATTCGTCTCCAAGTTCTAATTGGTCCCTTTCTTTGCCTTGTCCTTTGAATAACAAGTTTATTCCACCATACAGTTGCAGTGCTCTTCAAACTAATTGCCATCATCTTGACTTGTTTGTTCTCAGAGACACCCATGACTTCAAAGAATCTATCAACGCTTATTTACCAATCTAAAAAATCTTCTACTCCCATGGTTCCAAAAAAGGAGTTGATATCCTTGGTTATTGACATCCTCCTCAAGATCTTCTTCCTCTGAAATGGAGTTTTCAATATCAGCACCGATGTTTTCTGTCTTTGGAATCTTAGTTGGTTCTCCTCTGTTTCTTTGCTATTCTTCTTTGTCCTTAACTGATATGGCTTCTTTGTCTTGTACTGGATTTATATTGTTGTTGTTCTGAATTGTTAGGTTTCGTATATGTTTGGTCAAAGCCCTTAGGGTCGTGGTAATAGCCTCTGTAAATCCCTAAAGGTCTGCTTTGGTCAAATGTTGATCTCCATGGCTGATCAAGTTTTTAAAAGAGACGGGAAACAACTTGGCTCTGATACCAATTGACGTAGTCGAAAAACCTTAGCATTAGCAAGCACTAAACCTAGAATGAATTCAAGTTCACTAGCAATGAAGTTGAAGAGAGAAATCTAGAAATCTAGCATATTAAGCAAAAACTCATGAGTTAGAAAATAAGTTGTGTCTTACAAGAGACTTGAACTTCTCTTTATATAGAGAAGAATCTCAAAGAAAAAAAAGAAAAACTTAAATAAAATAGAAAACATGAAACTAAAAGGAAAAAGAAAAGTTAGAAAAATAGAAAATATCAAAATATGAAATTAAATGGAAGTCATTCCTAAATCAACTTTTATTGCTTTAATTTACTTATTTAAACCACAACAACCATATTTGCTTCTTAACTTAAGTTCATTTCGAATATTGATAGTATAATTTTTGGTTCTTGTGCATTTGATCCCCAAAATATTACTTTATTTGTTGTGCACTTATACTAAGATATGGTTGAAACATGACTGTATCAGAACTATAAATCAAATCTTGGTCAACGACAATATTGGGTCACAATGGCTGGCCCATTAGCCAAATTCCTACATAAATCTTGTAGGTAATGGGACTTGATCTCTGGTTTTGCATGTGCGCCTGTTTATAATGGACTTACCATCAATCACTGGACTATAGGCCACTTGTATTCTTTTAAGTAACTTTATTTTGCTTAGTTACATCCGAAAAAGTGAAAGAACACGTGACTTGGAAGTGGCAATGAGGAGAAAAGTGGGCCCAAGTTGGTGTGCAAGGAAGCTGATGTGGCAAGCTCTATGTGGTTTGCAGCGTGTCTGATGCAAAATACCTGCACAAGCACCAAAGGAGAAAGATGCAGAAGCTCTGATAAGAAAGGTTATACTACACTCATCACCAGAATAGACTTGTTGTACCTCAGAGTGGAAGCAGGCAAGGTCAACTCTGAATGTAGCATCAAAATGGAAAGACAAGAATTGGCTGCAGTATAAAAGGGAATGCTGACTCAACCTCAATGTGTTATACAGCAGCATAACAGGAGAAAAGCAAGGGGTCAACTATGTTGGTTCTGCAGGATGCAGAAGATAACAAGGCTCTGCGACAGGGACATGGTGCAGAGCGTTTTGGAGTATTTCTCAAGACCAAAAGGAAGCCCTAGATGAGCTGAGACTATTTAATTAGTACTCAGCACTTAGAGAAAGGTTGGACTTCTAGAGAGAAAANACATTTGTTGTGTGAGCTAGTGAGGACAGAGGAGTTCTTGGTGAGTGAATCAGAGGGAGTTACAACAGCTACAAGTTTGTAGTATTGTGTGAGCTAGTGAGCTAAAGAGAGGATGTTCTTGGTGAGTGAAACTGAGGGTGTTACAACAGCTACAAGTCTGTAGTGTTGTGTGAGCTAGTGAGC
>OVBA01000622.1:0-44889 GCA_900406435.1 Lepidium aucheri | reverse complement strand
CGACAGAGGTGTTCTTGGTGAGTGAAATCAAGAGAGCTGCAACATCTGCAAAGTCTGCAGTGTTGTGTGAACTAGGTAGTTCAACAAAGAGTTGCAACAGCTACAAGATTGTAGTGTTGTGTGAGCTTTGGGTAGTTAGGAATAGGTCAGTGGCAAACCAAGTTGTGGTTGTGTGTAAATCTGAATAAACAAGACTGTACTTTGTTTATATTATTCTTAATACAAAAGTTTGAAGAATCTCTGTGTGTTTCTCTCCTGTATTAGCGTTTGTTGTACAGACGTTCTCATTTTGTGTCTGTCTTGCTCTATAGTAGTCTCTCCATTGTATTAGCCTATGTAATACATAGAGTGCCTCCATTCTGGTACTTTCAAAAAGAATACAGATTTATAGTATGTAAACACACCTGGAGATATTCTTCTTGAATATATTCCAACATTATATAATTATAGTGTCATCGACGTGTAAAGTATTCATTTCGCTTTGTATATATTATATATCTCAAGGAACAAAATGACGTTATTTGACTTTGTGCGTATATGAAATCACCCAATGGCCAAAGAAAAAGGTCGAAGTTGTTTAATTTTATGTTGTATCGCAAAGAATAGTATATATTGTTTGGATGAGTAGAATCGCATGAAATTACCAAATATAAATGCAAATATCCTTATTTACTCGATAGTTTTTTTTATAAGCTAATAGACTTCATATAGAAGAATAAGAAATATAATTCAACCTCTTTCAAAATACATAATTTGTTTGAATAATCTCTTTACATTTTCTCTTGATTAGTAGCATCTTTCAAGTTGACGAATGTATTATTGTTATTTTTATTATTATGTTTCTTGTTTTCTGTTTCTAAAAGAAAATGTGAGTTCGTGATAAGACCAGAAAAGATCTTATATTGATTATCGAACATTTTTGTCCAATAAGTTTCGGATAGATTTAAGTTGACATTCAGAGAGAGTTAAAATTTTTGTGACTAGACTTTGGAGTTCTACTTATGCTTCAAAGTTCCAAAACATATATACTTGAATAAATATTAATCGTTCTGAAGATATGCTATGTAAGAAACTTAAGTTTTCAAAATTGAGTTTTAAGCTAATTGACTATCATTAGAGACATGGAGTAAATATATATATGTAAATGAAAAAAAAAAAATTAGATTAAACACTAATCTAACGAAAAGATTAGTATCGGATTCCAAAATTTGATTTATATATTTTTGAGTACATGTATTCGTATCGTATTCAGAGTGTATATAACTTGTATCCAAATTTGTCTTTTATTAGAATAAACTCGAAAAGGATATCTTAATTAAGTGTGTATAAAATATGTATTTTCTATAATAGAGTAACTATCATCAACGATTTGACATTTGTAAATGAACATGAAATTCCACAAAGCTAAAGCTTCACTAAACGTTTTAATCCACTCAATCCATTATCATGGTCCTACGATTTCCCACTCACAAAAAATAAACAAAAGTAATTAACATCGTTTAAACTATAGAGCAAAAACTATTAACATTTCATACATTTGATATTCCGATCCATGAACCGATAGCACATTTTCTGCATTCATCTTTTATTTCTATGACTAGTCTTTAGATAAAATTAATTGATTCCAATTACTTAAAAATATATAAAACGTGATATACTTATAATGACTAACAAGCCAAGATAGGTTTTTCAGTAGAATAGACATCTTTTTAATATAAATTTTTGATAATTATCAAAAGTATCAAACTACATTTACAAAACAAATAAAAAACAGCATTGGTGAATCATCATTATCATAACTTCATGATTAACCTATAAATGTATAATAATGATAAAGTCCACTTCAAAGTTGTAGACTTCAAGGTTACATGTGGAACCAAATGATATACATATTAGGGTATAAATTAGGTTTTCAAGATTGGACATCGTTTTGACAAAAGGACACATATGAATATTCAATCTTCTTATACAAATGATTTGCAGTAGATTCATGGTATCTAACTAATTGTATCTCAAAAATCAAATAAATTCACAATACATGCCCTAAATTAGTTCATATGAAACAGAAGAAAAGAATAGGATCTTAATCGACGAATTTGAAATTTATCAGCTCCGATACCATTTTAGAATCAAAAAGAAACGAGAGAAAAAGTAATTTTTCATTGATGTGCAAAATTTTGTTACAGCGAAAACAGATCTAATCTTCTTTTAAAGAAGATGAAATACGGTTCTAGTTACAATCAACCGTAAAACAATTAAACTGGTATACTAAACCAGTTTTAAGATGCTAATAATGCATACTAATATAAGGAACCTTTCACCAAATTCATATACTAATTATAAGATATATATATATATATATATAGCTATGATTAATGATTTTTTTTACTATTATGTGTAATGTGGTAGTCATCGAATTAGTAAAGAATTTATTAATCCTGGAAATTCGAGTTCTCGGGTCGAGTTTGAGTATATTCCTTTCGAGTTTAGGTCTTTCAGGTAAGAGAGTTTTATACTCATTTAAGACATGCTACAATTTTGGTTCAGTTTTGGGTCAGGTCCATTCGGGTTCGAGTCGATTCGGATCCAAACTTTTAAGAATTAAAAAACTCTCGTGGACCTTTATACCCAAAAATTACCAGAGACCCAGACCTGGACCCAAACATGAATACCCAAAAAATATCCATATACCCAAAAAATACCCGTATACCCAAAAAAAATCTGATTGTTTTTTTATAAATTACTCAAAATATATGAAAAATAACCTAAAAATACTCAAATACCGAACGATCCGAATCTGAACCTAGACCCAAATACCCGAGAAAATTTTTGGTGTACCCGATCGGTTCTGGGTAGGAACCGGCTTGAACAGATATGCATTTGTATTTTATAAATGTACTCAATAGGGTAAAACTGTAAGTCCTGGACCCAAACACGAACCTGTTTTTTTGGGTCTGTTTCGGTTTGATTCCTCGGGTCTGGGTATTATGCCCAGGGCTAGACTTTACTAAGTGTGGGAAAGACTCCAGTTCAAATAGAAGCTTTCAAGTTAAAAAAAGAGACAAAAGACTTTAAGTCAATCAGAGTGTCTCAAGTATCCATGTTATTAAGTGAAGCTCTTCTGGATCCGAGGTTTGGCGACCCAGGTCAACAAAGATTAACCAATCACCTTCTTCTATTAACTTCACTCAGCTAAGCACGAGGATGAGCTAAGTAAGAGTCTCATTCTCTTCTATCAATTCTGTTATAGTTAGTTAATTTGGATAACTTAATGTTGTTGAGTAATCGAGCTATGTTTTAAGTCAAATTTTGATCTTGTTTCTTTCTTTTAGCATGTTAAAGGGGTTTAGAGAGAGAATTCAAAGTGAAGAAGATAGAATGAGAGAAAGATGGGTTTGGTGAGAGATCGAGTATGTATCTTTTGCATAGCTCGGATCTGAGCTTCACAAGGGAAATGATCGGCATGCTCTAGCAAGATATATGTTCCACGAATTGTGGAACTGAACTCGTAAATCTCTCTGATCTTCTTTACTTTCTTTTGATTCAAGTATTCATTTTGATTAAGTCTGTAATCAAACAACAGAAGAACTCATCACTGAGTTTTCACAAATTGGTATCAGAGCCTTACAGTTCATTGTCCAAGATTGAAGACAAAGTAAGGTGTACTAATCAAAGTCATAGATTTCATCTAGGGGCCTTCATTGTATGTTGAAGTAGAGATGAATAGGGTAGTTGTAAAGAGAGTACCGAGATAGCTGCCCCACGGATTAAGGAATCTGCAAAGGGTCAAGCATAGGTCCATTAGCGGATGGAAAGAAGATTATGGTTAGCGACATTGTAGAGCAAGAGTAAATCAAAGACCTTAATCTTTCTAGAGGCTATAGTTTATGGAAGGAGATAATGATCGTGTACTTAACAGTACAATTTGAAAGATGTCCTAAAGCCTCTTAAACCAAAAGAAGTGACAGAAGAAGATGAGAAGAAGCCAGAAGTCCAGAAGAAACTATTGTAAGAAGAAGAAGCACAAGAAGACAAAGATGAAAAAGCTTTGGATTTGATATTCTTTACTGTAGATGAAAATGTCTTGAGAAAGATCGAGAATGGAAAAATCTATAAGTACAATCGAAGCTCTAGACAAGATGTTCCTCCCAACAACTTTACCAGATACAATCTACTCTTTTTTAGAAATATATGCATTTCAGATGCAAGACCATAAGACCATATATCAAAGTGTGGATCCGGAAGCTTGTTGGTAATCTGAGACATCTTCATATAGAAATCGAAGAAAAGACTCAAGTAATTCTGTTACTTAAGTCGTTGCTATATGTTTATGATCATCTAGCCAAAACAATAACCTACAGTAAAGAGAAGTTATGTGTTGAAGATGTTATAACAACAGTCAAGTCCAAATAATTAAGACAAATGGAGAATGCTTTCTTGTTAAAGGAAGGTCAGAGACAAGAAAGAACAATTCTTCAAGAGGAAGAAGCAAATCCATATCAAAATCAAGAGACAAAAAGAAGACAATATTGGATCTGCGATAAAGATAATCACTACAAGAAGCAATGCTACACATGGATTGAAAGGAATAAAGGAAAAGGTCAATCTCAGCAAGAAGGAGAATCATCTCTTGTAAGAGATGGCATAAAAGATCTTAGCATCAGATTTAAATCTTTCTTAAGGTGAAGCAGATCAAGAGGAGTGGATTCTTGATTCAGGATATTATTTCCATATAACTTCAAGAAGAGATATATTCATATAACTATATCTAAATTCCTCAGAAACAGTCAAAATGACAAATGATACTTCTTGCCAAGTCAAAGGTATTAGTTCAATTAGATTTACTAACCCGGACAATACCACTTTTGTTCTTCATGATGTCAGGTACATGCATGAAATATCAAAAAACCTTATATCCTTGGGAACTCTAGAAGAGCGGGGATGTGGATTCAAAGGTGCAGATGGAATTCTCAAAGTAGTAAAAGGAAAGAGGCCTTAGTCTTTGTATATTTTGCAATAAAAGCACATGTAGGAGAAGAAAATGCAATAGAGTCTAAGGGCAAGGAGGTAGAAAGCACAAAGAATGACGCAACGAAGCTATGGCATAGTAAAATAGATCATATAGGAAGCAAAGGACTCAAAGTGCTTCAAGATAAAGGTTGTTTCAAAGAAGATAAAATCTCAAGTGTAGACTTCTGTGAAGATTGTGTTTGGTAAGACACACAAAGTAAGTTTTGATTCTGCCAAACATGTAACTAAAGGGAAGTTAGGTTACATTCATTCAGATTTTTAGGCTTCTCTCAGTGTTCCATTTTGTTTGAGTAAATATCACTATTTTATATAATTTATTAATGAAAGTTTGGGTTTGCTTTCTCGGGTATAAAGATGAAGCTTTCAAGAGCTTTGTAGATTAGAAGAAAATAGTTGAAACTCAAACTGAAAGAAGGTAAAGAAACTTCAAACAGATAATGGTCTTGAGTTCTGTAACAATGAATTTGACAGGTTCTATAACCAAGAAGGAGTTATAAGACATAGAACATGTGCTTACCCTCCACAATATAAGGACATAGCAGAGAGACTCAACATAACCATTATGAACAAGGTTCAAAGCATGCTAAGTGGGAGTGGACTGGAACAAATGTTTTGGGCAGAAGCTGTATCAACTGCAATGTATCTAATTAATAGATCACCATCGTCATTCTTGGAGTTCAAAATACCAGAAGATATTTGGACTTAGCAGTACCAGACTTAGAAAACATAAGAAGATTTGGTTATCTATAGCTTATGCCCATCCAACAAAAGAAAAGTTGGAATATCATGCAAAGAACGGAATCTTCACATGGTATCTAGAAGGTGTCAAGGGATTCAAAGTATTGCTTCTTGAAGAGAGAAAATGCATCATTAGAAGGAAAACATCATCTTTAGGGAAGATGTTGTTTACAAGGAGATAAAAATAGAAATATCTTTAGGTAAACCTTAAATTGATTCTCGAGAACTAACATATCTTGAGTTTGTGGAAGAAAATGCAGGTAAAAGGGATATTTCTTCTGGAGGTTAAGTTGTTGAAAGTACAAATCAACCAGAACCATCTCAGTCTGATCAATCATAGGATCAAACTCAACTTAACAAAGTTCCAGGTTAAAACTCTTTAAGCAATTATCAACTAGCAAGAGAAAAGATAAGAAGAACAATACAAGCTCATGCTCGGTATCAGGATTATGAACAAGAGAACAATGAGGAAGAATAAGTTATAGCAACTCTCATATGTTCACTTAAAGAAGATGCATGTGACTATGAATAAAGAACTCATGCAAAAAAATGAAAGATAGTGATCGAGACAAATGGCATGAAGCTGAAAAGGAATATATGCAATCTCTTTGGCGGAATGGTACATGGATAGTGTAGATAAACTAGAAGGAAATAAGCTCATAGGATGCAAATGGGTATTCAAAAGGAAAGTTGGCTTACCAAGAATTGAGAAAGAAAGTTTTAAAGCTCGCTTGGTAGCTATAGGCTACTCACAAAAAGAAGGAATCGATTACCAAGAGATATTTACTCTTGTGGTAAAGCATTAAACTGTCAGATATAGTCTCTCTCTTGTCACTAACTTTGATCTAGAATTGCAGCAACTTGATGTGAAGGCGTCTTCCTACATGGTTATTTGAATGAGTTTATTGTGATGGAGTAGCCAGAAGGGTTCATAGATCATAAGCATTCAAATAAGGTATGTCTTACTTAAGAAGTCTCCTTATGCATTAAAGCAGTCTCCTAGGCAGTGGAACAAGCGCTTTGATGAGTTTATGATGCAATATTGATATGTTAGAAGCAAGTATGATTACTATGTTTATTTCAAGAAATTAAAATCAGAATCATACATATATTTGCTTCTATATGTTGATGATATCCTTATAGCATCGAGGTTTGTTAGGAATTGAATTTGAAATAAAAGATGTAGGTGATGCTAGAAAGATACTTGATATGGAAATATTTCGAGACACGAATGAAGGTACGTTGAAGATATCTTAACAAGGATATTTGTCTTAAGTTCTAGCAAATTTCAAAATGGATCAATGCAAGGAAGTGTCAACGCCAATAGGAGCTCATTTGAAACTCAAGCCAGCAACAGAACAAGAGATCAAAGACCATGAATCAAGCATGAAATTATTTCATTACCAGACTGTAGCCGGAAACATCATGTATGCCATGTTCAGAACAAGTCCGGACTTAGCCTTTAGTGTGGAATTAGTCAGCCGCTTCATGAAAAAACCTATCATGGAACATTGGAAAGCAGTCAAATGGGCCAAAGATACATAAAAGGATCACTATCTATTTGTCTTAGTTACAAGAAAAACAGAGAGTTTAATATTGTTGGCTATTGTGATTCTGATTTTACAGGTGATTTAGATAAAAGAAAATATACTTCATGAATTGTTTTCACTGCAGGAGGGAACACAATAAGCTAGAAATCAGACTTTCAAAATGGTGGCCCTTTCAACCACGGAAATCTGAGTACATTTCACTCACTGAAGCAGCAAGAAAAACAGTGTGGCAGAAAAGATTAGCAAAAGATCTTGGTTTCAAGCAAGAGACATTCTAATTCTCAAAATGTTATTGCACTCTAGAAGAATGCACTGTATTACGAGAGAACAAAGCATGTAGCTATAAAGTTCACTTATTTTTGAGACCATATCAACTAATGGGAAATAGAGATGATGAAGATTTTCCTACTTCATACAATTCGACAGACATGTTAACCAATGTACTTTTCGTTTACAAGTTACAAAGAGCATTGAAGATGCTTTGAGTAACAAAGAACTAGCTTAGCTAATACAAGAGATTTCAACAAGAAGAAAAATAATGATCGAGACTAAGGTGAAGATTTATAGTAGTAGTCATCGAATTAGCAAGGAATTCACTATGTGTAGGAAATACTTCAGTCCAAAGAGAGGCTTTCAAGATAAAAGAACAGACAACAGACTCCAAGTCAATCAGAGTGTCTCAAGTATCTATGTTATTAGTAGAGCTCTTCCAGATTCGAGGTTTGGCAATTTGGGTCAAGAAAGATTAGCCTATCACCTTCTTTTGCTAATTAACTCAGCTAAGAGCAAGGATGAGCTGAGTGAAAAATCTTCTTCTGTTCAATCAATTCTACTAGAGTTAGTTAATTTTGATTACTTAAGGTTGTTGAGTAATCGAGCTAGGTTTTAAGTCAAGTTTTGATATTGTTTCTTCCTTTAAGCAAGTTAAATGGTTTTATAGGGATAGCCAATTAGTAAAGTCTATAACATTTCTCAGCTCGGATTTGAGCTTGATAATGGAAGTGATCGACTACTGGAGCATTAATTATGACAAGGTATTGCTTCCATAAAATGTGGAACTGAACTCGTAAATCTTTCTTGTCTTCTTTACTGTTTTTTGATTCAAGTATTCATTTCAATTAAGTCTATAATAAAAATGTTAATTTTGTATCAAAGACTTGATGATTTTTCATTGATTGAAAAATAGTATATACAATCAGTAAATACAATCGATTTGACAATTAGTTCACAATTACTGGACCAATTTTATAATGAGCTTAACCAGATATAAACTAATTTGATGTTTTAATTTGTTTGTGTAACCAAATTAAAGCAATTATCTCAAACAAAACATAGAAAACAAAGAACATCTCTAATGCATTCATTTTGGAGCTTCATCACTTAATGAATCCTCCAATTTGCTCAATACTCCCACTCACATGGGGCGTGTAAGTTTTGAACGCCTAACTTGGATAATAAACACTAAAACTGATCACGACCTAATGATTTGGTCATTATGTCTGCAAGCTACTCTGTTGTTCAAAAATGTTGAAGAGTAATGATTTTATCCTGTACTCCATCCTTAATAGTGTGAAAATCTGATTATATATGTTTTGTCTCTTCGTAAAAAACTAGATTTGAAGTTATATGAATAGTCGCCTTGCTGTCACAAAACAACCAAACTGGACCAGGATGATGAATACCAAGCTCAGTCAATAAATGCTTAAACCACTTTATTTCATGCAAATGCAGCTATAGAACGATACTTAGCCTCTACATAAGAATGTGAAACAATGTCATGTTTTGTTGTCTACCAAGAAACACGAGATCCACCCAATAACACAACATAAGCATTTAGAGATATGCAGGTTAGAAGACATGATGACCAATCCGAATCACACCAAACTGTAAAGGTTAAATTTGGATCCGATTTAAGCAGAATACCATTTCCTGGTGAAATATTCAAATACCAAACAAGTCGCAATGCAACAGTCCAGTGAGCCTCTCGCGGATTTTGCATGAATTGAGAAAAAACATGTACTGAATAATTGCAGTCTGGTCTGGTATTGGTCAAATAAATGATTCGGCCAACAATCCATCTGTATTTTATAGGATCATAAAGAAGATGACCATCGTCTTCAGCCAATTTATGGTTCTCCTCAAGAGGACTGGACGTGATCCTAAATATCCACTATCTGCAATTATTTCAAGAGAATATTTTCTCTAAGAAAGAAATATACCATTTGGTCCCCTACTAACTTCAATACTGAGAAAGTATTTCAATCTGCCAAGGTCTTTCATTGAAAAACAGCTGCTCAAATAGTCTTTAAATTTTTGCACAAAGTAGTTGTCATTGCCACATATTAGAAGGTCATCTACATAGACTAACACTCTGATTTCCTTGCCATTATTTGTGTAAGAGAAGAATGAATAGTCATCGTAAGACTGAGTGAATCCAAAACGAAGCAAGGAATCGATAACTTCTTGAACCAGCGGCAAGGAGCTTGCTTCAAGCCATACACATATTTTCTTAACCGACATATTTTGTTAGGATAAGAATGTCTAAAACCTGGAGGAAGCTTCATGGAGACTTCTTCTTCTAAGTCAAAATGGAGGAAGGCGTTGTTAACATTCATTTGGAACACCTCCCAACCTTTTGCTTCCATTAAACAGAGATGAGAACTAACAATAGTCATTTTCACAACTGGTGCAAAGGTCGCTGAATAGTCCTCGCCTTTTATTTTATTGTTTCCTAATACGACAAGACAAGATTTATATTTTTCAACTGTGTCATCTGAGTTATACTATGTTCTATAAATCCATTTAGAACCCAAAGCCACACGACTTGGAGGAAGGTCAACAATGTCCCACTTATGTTGAACTTCCAAAGCAACAATTTCTTTTGTTATAGCATCATTCCATGCTTTAATTCTTACAGCTTCACTGAAATACTTTGGTTCGATGGCATCCATAATCTTTGTTAAGAATGCCCTTAGAAAAAAAAATCATCAGAAATAACAAAAATCATCAGAAATCACACTTGACATTATATTAACAAAAATCCTTAAGCCTCATAGAGGGTTGTTGAAGTCGTGAAGTATTACAAACTGGTTTGGATGCACTTACATTTTGACCATCTTTATCTGATGTAGAAGCAGGAAAAACTTGTTCGTGTGCTGCTTGTTCATCAAAGAAAACAGATTCAACATCAGATGTGTGCTCTGCAATATCAGATACAATGCTATTAGAAGAATTATTAAGAGAATCAGTCGCAACGGAAATCGTGGTTGTTTCAGAAGTAGTAGATGAGAAAGGAATAGAGGATTGAAGTTTAGTTAATGTAGCTGATGAACCAGGTGCACTAGTGTCATCAGGGGAAAGCACATGACTGTGTGTAACGGATACCGCAACAACATGAGATAAATCCGTAGAGCAAGGAACTCCTGTCTCTGTGGATGTATCATATACAAAACTCCCCCTCTTTGGTGCAGTGGTATAAGGAATCTAATCTTCATCTGTAACATTTGTACTCACAAAACAGTTTTCCTTAGCTAAAGATTTATCTGCAAAAGGAAAGACACCTTCACAAAACACAATATCATGAGAAACAATGAACTTATTAGAATTGATATCAAAAGCTCTGCATCATTTTTGACCAAAAGGATATCCAATGAAAACACAAAGCTGCTTCGCTCACTAAATTCATCTTGTCAAGTCTAAGGATAGTGAACATAGCAAGCTGAACCAAACACTCGTAAGTATTGGTAAGATGGTTCTTTGTCATAAAGAACATTGAACAAAGATTTTCGAGTATGCACAATAGAAGGGGTAAGATTAATCAAATGAGCTGCTATTAAAACTGCCTCTCCCCAAAATTTAATAGGAAGAGAGGATTGAAACAACAAATCTTGAGCCACATTTAATATGTGCCTATGCTTACGTTCAACTCTCTCATTTTGTTGGGGAGTATAAACACAAGACTTTTGATGAATTATACCATGACTTTCAAAATAATCTACTAAGCAAAGAAACTTCGTTCCATTATCACTTCAAACAATTTGAAAAGACTTGCCAAATTGTTTTTCTGTATAAGCGAAGAAATCTTGCAAAAATTTCTTAACTTCTGACTTTGCCAACAACAAATACATCCAAACAGCACGGGAAAAGTCATCAACAATTGTTAAAAATATAAAGCTCCAAAAGAATAAGGTTTCCTAAGAACCCCAAACATCACAATGAATCAATGAGAAAGAAGAATCAGCTTTATTGACACTATCTGGAAAAACATTTTTTAGTTTGTTTAGCACGTAAACAAGTATCACAAGAATGTAAAAGAAAAGAAATTGACTTATTTGTTAAACTCAGTAAGAGAGAAAGAGCAGCTGAAGAAGGATGTTCAAGGCTAAGATGCCACAGTTTGTCATCATATTTGCTAGAGAAAAAATGAATCTTCATATTATCAAGACGAAGTAGACTCCATCCTGCTTTTTACCAGTTCCAATCACTGTCATCGAGGAAAGGTCCTGCAGTACACAAACAATATCAATAAACAGAGCTATACACTTTGTTTGTTTCATTAATTTGAAACAGAGACAAGTGTAAAATTGAGAGAAGGAACAAAAAGAACATTAGACAACAAAATAATTGTCGAAATAGTAAGGCTTCCAGCATTAACAGCAAAAAATTTGCAGCCATCGGCAAAACCTATTGCACATGATGCAATTTTATGCAGATTCAGAAGCAAAGAGAGATCTCTTGTCATATGATGTTACTGCGCTTTGTTTTTCATTGAGAAGATTATGCAAAGTTGTCTACTGTAGTAGCAGTAGTAGCATGCGTATTACGAGCAGTGGACAAATTTTTCTTGTCTCTAGCAGTGTTTGTATTCTTTTGTTTAGCAAGAGACTTAGATTTGTCCTACTTATTGGCTTGTTCAACCCACCAATCAAGAAATCCAACCATATGCTAACACTCCTTTTTTTCATGACCTGATCTACCACAATGAGCACAACTGGCAATACTATTATTGACAAGAAAAGAGTTATCAATCTTGTTCAAGCTTTGTTGTTCCGACTTATAGCCAGGTCTACTTTCTATTCGAGCAACAAAACCCACTACATTCTTTGATAATATCATTCTTGATTCAACAGACCACTCGTAATTTTTTCCAAAAAGTATTAGTGAAATCAAAGCACTGGAATTGTCGGAGCTTGAGAGATTGTACGGCGACACTATCACCGGCATCCGAATAACTGCTCTAGCGTTAGGTTATCGTTCTCCATAAAATTTTAACGGAAAGAGATTGAAAAAATGAACTAAAAACTTGAAGAAAAAATCATACCCACTATTGTGATACCATGTTAATTTTGTATCAAAGACTCGATGATTTTTCATTGACTTCAAAAGAGTATATAAAATCAGTAAAAGTAATCGATTTAGATGATAATTAGTTCACAATAACTGCAAATTTTATAATGAGCTTAACCGGATATAAACCAATTTGATGTTTTTATTTGATCGTGTAACCTAATTGAAGCATTTATCTCAAACAAAACAGAGAAAACAGAGAACATCTCTGATGCATTTAGGCTTACGATTTTGGGTAGTTTGGTTAGGCTCAGATCGGGTAGTTGGGGTATCAGGTATTTATAGAATTTTTTAAAAATACTGAAATAACCAAACTATAGTTATGAATCGGGTCAATTCGGTTAACAGTTATTTCGGAAAAAAATTATTCCGAATAAACCCATTTTTTTAAGAAAACTTTCATTAAAATTGGCCTATTGTGGGTCCAATAATTTAAACGGCTACAAATATTAATGAAAAAAATGGGCCTGAAATCTAGGAAAACCCTAGAATATAATGTCTTTCGTCGCTTGACAACTCCTCGGCAGCTCCGGCAGTTAGATCTCCGGCGAACGTCGAGGAAATTTTTGCCTTGAGTTGCCATAAACCTACTTTTTGATCTCATACCTCTTTCAGTCCGAAATAGAAGAATGAGAAAAGAAATAAATGACAAAATAGAAGAAGAAGAAGTCGAAGAAGAAGGAAGAAGAAAGCAATGAAATCGAAGAAGAAGAATAAGTGGTTGTAAGAGAGAATTGGGAAAGAATCAAAGAAGAAGAATCAATGGAGAAGAAGAAGATCGATTGAGAAGGAGAAGAAGCAGATCGATTGAGAAGGAGAAGAAAAAGAAGTAGCGATGAGAGTTTAGAGAATTTTAGGTTTAGATAGATGTCAGTTATCGGATAACTGTTCGGTTAACCCAACCGAATTAACCCGAAATGATAACCGAATCCATATCTAAACTATCACCAATTAATCCGAATTAAATATAGATAATCGAACTGATTTGTCCAAACTCGGCTTGATTCGAACAAATCAGTTCGGTTATAAGTCTGAGGACTAGATGCAATCATTTTGGAGCTTCATCACTTAATGAATTCTTCAATGTGCTCCCATAAACAGTAGAAAGAAAATTCATCACCGAGTTTTCCGAAGTGATTCTACAACTACAGAGATATACACTTAAAAAAAATGTAATTTGTTTATGCAGATTTTTAGACAACATTAATGAATTACTATATCTATTATTTGGCGGTTTCCTAATTTGGAATGGCGATTGAACACTCTTGAGTCTTAATGATGAAAGTGGTGGAAGCTCGAAATCACAAACAATACGATTAATTTATATGCTTAACAATAAAATGTGGATTATTTATTTATATATTTTGTCTTATTGGAACCGCAGCTAGTGCCTTAACGTCATAGACGTTAATTCATTTTTGTTTGTATTATCTTTTGTTTTACGCCCTCTTTATATAGATACTGATAAATAAATAAATAAATAAACTTAAAACAAATATTAAGAGCCAACAAGATTGTCAATAATATCTCCGTATTCAAATATTTTGATTGGACCTTTAATCTTTTGGACATAAAAACAAAATAATTTTGTTGTCACATGAAAAGTTATATATGTCATAGAACTTAAATAACACCAAAGTGCTCTGCCATTCGTGAAAAGACAGCCACAAATACAACCATAAAATCCTTTGAAAAGATCAATTTGTAAGAGATTTTTGAATCAAACAATAACAAGTTGCAATAGAAGAGTTTGGTTTATATAAAGGGGCACTATATATTTGCCTTTGAAAACGTTAATTATATGAGACGTCATAAAAAGGTTAATTTTATAAAGAAAAATATCATTCTAACATTGGAAGTTGCAAAAATGGTTGATTAAACATTAAATTTTTGATTTGGTTGATTAAACATTTAATATTTTGTTGACTTTTGAAAAAAAATTAACTTTGTGTTGACTCGGCCAACTAATCAAAATTGACTCCAAAAATGAAAGCCAAAATGGATTTTGAAAGTTCAATTATCTTTTTATCTTTGTTTTAAAGAATCTTTAAACTTGATTTGCTCTTTTCTTTCAAGTATGAGTCCAAATTCGTCGGTTTAAAGTATCGACAAAAATATTGTAAATCGACAAATTTGAGCTTATTTTAAAAGAAAAGAGCAAATCAAGCTTAAGAGTTCTTCAAAACAAAGATTATCGAACTTTCAAAAACTATTTTGGCTTTCGATTTTGGAGTCAATTTTGATTTGAGGTTCGCAAAATGTTTAATTGGCCAAGTCAACGCAAAGTTGAAGGTTTTTTCAAAAATCAACAAAAAATTAACGATTTAATCAACCACATCTAAAATTTAATGTTTAATTAACCGTTCTTACAATTTTCAATGTTAAAATGACATTTTTCCCATTTTATAAATCTTCACATATAAATTTAACTTTGAAAATATTGACTAATATAACATACTTTATTTTATAAATTACTAAGATAAACTTTTTCGAAAAATACTTATTCTGTCTTGCATTCTTCAATTCACGTTCATTGTGGCAAAAAAATTTCCTCGGTTGCCTTCCTCTTTATGATTCTCGAGGCACAAGTACTCTTCTTTGTATAAGTTTCAATTCGAGGTTAAGTTTCAATTATAGGTTGGATTACAATTGAAAGTGTTTGATTAGTCTACTGGAAAATCAAGTTAGGGTTTATTGGATTTAAGTATTTCCTTTTGATTCTGCAGTAACAATGACGTTTTTCATTAAGTACTGAGTTTCCAGTCCCTATTAAATTGATTGCATGTTTCCTTTTGATTATGTTTGAAAAATTTCGCGAATCCTATAGAATGATCGGTCCACACATAGACCGATCGGTCATTTTTTCTCTTATATGTTTGTTTTTTTATCCGATAGGATGACGACTCAGAGAAGCAATGATTTAGGATTTTCAAAACGATTTTTTACAATTGGTACTAAGTCGAAATTAAAAAAAAAAATATTTACTATCATAGCAAGAATGAGGTTCTAGAAGAAGTTAGTTATACTGTTGGAGAATAAGTGTGGAACAAAGTAAGAGATTCTTCGTTCAGAGCTTTTGTAAAGTTCATCGATAATAAGTTCACTTGGTCTTCAAATGTTGTGAAGTATATTCTTCAGAAATAGCTTGTGTGTAAAAAAACATGAGATTTAGTGCTTGTTTGGTAATACACCTGCTTGATTTTCTCTACCAGAGTTTGAAGCCATAACGACTGTGAAATATTGGCCTTTTCCAGATGATAAAGAGTTTGATGTAAGTACTTATGAGCATGAGTTGTTTTGGGAAAAGCTAAAATTCAAAGAAAAAGTCCTTGCAAGAAGGATGAGAAAGCTGTGTGTGGAGATATAACGCCCTGATCACCGCCTTAATAAACTCCACGTCATCTGCGGGCTTGTGGGCCTACCTTATCGGCTCGATAGTTGGTACACTATGTGCCGGAGGCTTTAAAGATGTTTACCGACTGACCCTACAAATCACCACATGATCTTTCCTTGTGTTTTGTCCTCACTCACACAATTCCGAAAATCACTTCTTGGAAGGTCACCCATCATTCAACTACTCCAGCTCAAGCACGCTTAACCCTGTAGTTTTCTCTGGACAAGTGATCGAAAAGATAAGCGCACTTTGGTGACGTAGGTGGCCAAATCAATTGTTTTAAACCTCTACGCATGTACCACTATATATCATATTTACTGAAATTGGGGTGTTACAGGAGACGTACCTTCTTGGTCAACCGATGAGAACTCGCTTCGTATATTTATCTATTGTATCAGTCATTTTGGGTTATAGTGATAAGGTGCAACTTAGCCCATCACTAGCGAATATGGTATTTGATTTGGCTAAATTTGAAAAGTATCCCTGGGGAAGATTAGCTTTTAAGGAATTAGTAGACTCAGTAAAAGATGTAAACTTTACTACACTATCATGCACTATTCACGAGTTCATACAATCACTTCAAATATGGGCGTATTGTGTTGTACCTAATCTTGGTGCAAAAATTGGTCGGCCATCACATATTGCTTGTCCTCTTCTTCTAAAATACACAAATACAAAAGGAAAATATATAGTGGACATCCATACTATTGTATTAGGGAATAAGGTATTTTTTTTAGGTTATTTATTCTGATTTTTCTAAATTTTACATCTTTTTGGTTTTTTTTTGGTCTTGCAATCTGAAGCAACATAACTGCTGCAATGAAAGATTTGGCACCTGCTGTTTGGGACAATGATCGTAGTGACAAAAAAAATTGATGTTCTTCTCGAAGCCATTATGTAATAAGGTGGTTTGAGAGTTGTTAATTGGGTTGATTAGAGCTTAAATTGTTTAGGGGAAGATGTACATGCAGAAAGTTGTGATGGAATTGAGGAGGAGAACATTGTGAAAGCATCATTTAAACAGAAAAACAAGTACTAAAAAGGTGGGAGGAAAAAAATAAATCATCGGATGTTTCTGGATTTAATTTTTTATGTGAGACGGTTGAAACTTTAAAGGCCAAAAATAATGCTATTGAGGCTGAATTAGACGATATGAGGAAGAAGATGAAACCATTTGAAGCGATGCAGACTAATTTGACTTTCTTGAGGAAGAAGTAAAGAAGAAATATCATGAAGTGATGCTTGTAAGGATTGAATTGCTCGAGAAAGAAGTAAAGAATTTGAGAGGAAAGTCGAAGACTACTGAGGTAGATCACAATATTTTTGAGTTCAAGTAACAAATACTATTTTTTATTACTAATGGTTTTTGTTTTGGTCTAATATGAAGGGTTATGAAATACCTACGTTGAGGGTAATATTTTTGGTGATGTGCCGACATCCGAAATCCTGGCTGATTTATGTGAAACAAAAACCACTCACCAGAGATTGATCTTATGAGATGATGAAAGCACATCAGAGGGAAACTACCCAACTCAAAAAAGCTATGGAGATTTTACCCAACAATCTTCGCATTTGAAGATATTTGAGCTTAATTCCTTGATACTTGAGAAATTTACTAAAAAAACTAACAAAACACTAAAAAAATGGGTCTAGGCAAAGATGCTAAAAACATCAGAGAGAAGAGCACAAGAGTGATAAAATCAGGACCTTCCTTAGTAACACCATATAAGGTCTACGATCCTACTATCGTATCACAAATAAACGTTTGAAGATACATGTTGGAGTTGAATATGATCCATTTGCACCGATGAATTCTCAGAAAACTAAAATTTTGGATGATTGGCTTGAATTAAAGCTGTAAGAAATCTTTTTTTTAATTATCTCGTCTCTTTTTTGATGTCTTAAAATATTATTTGCTTATAACTACTATTAACTTTCAATTTAAAATTTCTAAAACTATCCAATTGGATCTTAATACAATGGCGAAAAGTTTTTCAATTTAATGCAGACTCCACAAGGTTGGTCTACGTTGGTAAGTTTACATCATTCACATTTACCATGATTATTTTTTATAATGGATTTTTCTTGTTTTATTAACAATATATTGAAAGCGCGATGAACATGTTGCGGTTGAGATTTATGATTAATCAATCTACTTTCAGAAATATGAGAATTACTTTTATCGATGCTTATTTTGTTCCTCTGACCATATCGTATAATGAGTTCCTAGATTCTAAAGATGTGCCAATTTTCCCTCATAGATCATTTCAATATGCTAAGGGTGAATTACATGCATTTTCTCAATCAGGAATGTCTTGGAGGATCAACATTGATGATACTTATTGTGTTCTAAATATCATAGAAAATCATTGGGTTGCACTCCTTATTTGTATCCCATGTCGATCTATTGAAGAAGAATGTAAGTTTAGGGGCATTTCGAACAAAACTATCGTGACAACAGTTAAGCCAATAGCTCATATACTACCTCATCTACTACATGTTGCAGCACCATTATCAAAAAGAGGAAGTATGAGTGTCAAAAGATATAAAATTCAAAAGCCTCAACGAGGAATTCCACAAATGCTTAAGGTTGGTGCATATGGTATTTATGCCATAAAATTTATCGAGTGTCATTCGTTAGGTTTACCATTTACAACACCTATTTTCGATCCGAACATGAAGATGATTAGTGAGAAGTTGGCTGCAGAATTTTTTGATGAATTGAAATAGTATGAGTGGTCCTTTGTATTACAGTTTAAACTTATTTTGAATGCATGATCAAACTCACTATTTCTAGTGTTTCATTTGATTTTAATTTATTTATTTTTAAACTATAATTTAATTAGTGTTGGTAGTACTAGATTCATGTACCGATGGATATGGCTATAACGTAAAACTTCTAGACTTAAATAGATCAATACATATTACAAACGATTGACCCATACATGTAGCTCAAGAAGTGAGGCGACAAGACCGATCGATAGTGGCCAAGAAAGATCGGTCTTGTTACCTCTAGGGAAAATGTAACATTTCTAGAGCTACATGGATAAATTGATCGTAGCGTGGATCAGTTGATACATGTAGCTCTAGATGTGTTATGTTTTTTCAGGGGCAACAAGACCGATCGATCGTGGCCAGGACAATCGGTCTTGTCGATTCTATGAAAAATGTAATACTTATAGAGATACATGGATTGATCGATCAGTCCATGTAGCTCTGGAAGTTTTATGCTTTTCCAAAGGTGACAAAACCATTCGATCGCAGCCAGGACAGATCAGTCTCATTGCCTCTGGAAAAGCTTAACTCTTCAAGAGTTACATTGATCAATCGACCACAACTTGGATCGATCAATCCATGTAGCTCTGGAAGTGTTACGCTTTTCAACTCTCACTTATCACCAATTACTCTTATATTGAAAAAAAATCTGAGTAGTTTTAGAGTAAAATGATGTTAAATAATGTTTAAGAAACTAACAAATTAAGCATTAGTGAAAAAATTTTAAAATCACCAAATATTTAAAGATGATCGATTACCATACATGGAAGAAGAGTTTGAGAAAACAAAGTAATAAAGCGTAATTTTCTTATAGTCTACTACTTAAAATGTCGAACAAGGCAATAAATAATCATCACAAAATACTAAAAATGTCAACCAAAGCCATAGATAATTGTCTCGTGGTCTATGCAGAGCTGTCACTCTTGTTGTTGTTTTGTACAAGTTGTCTATGGCGTCGACCTTGGCGAGAATTACCATTGTCATGAACAACTTTGGAGGATCTTACGCTCCAGAGTCACTCTAGGAACCTCTACATTATCATCCATACCACCTTCTCCCTCGTGCTCGCTAGAAGAGACATCTTTAGAGATGTTGTTGTTCCTCTTTCTACGAACCTGTGAACAAGATAAACAAGCACAATATCGTATCTTAGAGATAGCTGCCCAAATTTTGTGAAGTATATCGTTGTTAGAGCATACATATGAACCATATAAACAAGCACAAGGTCGTATCTTAGAGATAGCAGTCCAAATTTTGTGAAGCATGTCATTGTTAGAACATATTCCATCGACCTTCCACTACTGACGATCATTCATATTCTTGTGTGTCAATACATCTGATTGAAGATACTAGCTCAAATCACTTGGAAGAAGCATGTGTGGGTGTACATCATCATCCTCATCAATATGAGATGATGAGGCTTGGAACGCAGAATGCTGAGGTGGAGGTCGAGATGAGAGGCTGGGTACAGATTCGAGGATATCATTAGGTGGTTGAAATATCAATCATGGGAAATCAAAGTAGTGTACTCTCTCTCTATGGGAGTTTAATGTATTTTTTCGTGCCACTGCGATCATAAAACTGATACTAGGACCGTCCCTTAAGGACATAGCAATGCACTTGGTAGTCGATATCAATCCAGCGAATCATGTCTGATTGTTCTACCCGAGACAATCCAACACTAATATGGATGAATATAGGTGTGAGCATTGTACCAATATAGAGGGTTTTCTTGCTAGAATTTGGTGTAGTTTTCTTCAACTTCACAACTATAGATACAAACATAGCGCCAAGGTTAACATCATTTGGTAGGTATTCCGTAAAAACTCACCCAAAAGGTGTTTGATCCCATAAAACACCATCCACAACTCATCATCATGAACCAAACCCGACTCTGTTTTGAAGAACAGAGAATTGTTGATGATCTTCAAAACTACACGGACCAAAAGGTTACGGATTAAAGTAATCTTTGCTCCACGACAAGTGTATCTACCTGTCAAGATGAGATTCCAAAATCTGTTCACCGCCTTGAACTTACTAAATGATATCTTCTCATGGTGTGGGAAGTTAAAGATATCATACACCTCATTGATTGGAAAGGAATAATACTTCTTGTTGATGAATAATGTGAGTTTTCCTTCACTTGCTATTGGTTCCTTTGGGTGTTTGTAGTTGATCATGCATGTGACTATGAACTCAAGAACAAGTTTCCGGTAAGTGTGGTGCTCGAATTTCTAAAGAGACCCAAAACTAATGTTCTCATTCATCTGAACCGCATCATCCCATAATTCAAGGTGATCAAGTGTATTCTCACAGGCAACTTTTATCCGTAAGATATCAATAGATTTTATAGCATTTAAGAAATCCGTGTCATGTTTATCCCATTTTGAAGATGCCAAAAAATTTGCTGGATCTTTGTCTCATTCCGCTTTTGTTGGACGACCTCTCATCTGCTTCAAACAAGTGCTCATCTATAATATATATGTAAAATAAAAACACAACCAATTGAAAGTGTTCTCAATACAACCAACATAATTAATGAGTTTTAGCACAACCAATGAACCATTAAGCTTAATCAAAAACACATCACAAAACAATTAAGCAATTTTAACAATAAAAGCTACAAAAAATTTAAAATAATTGTTCTTACGAAATTAATCAAAAACCCAACACAATCAGGCAATTTTACTCATAATATATCAAATTATCAAGCTTTTACTCCAAGATTCTGAAACTACCATACAATAAAGCATAAGAACATTGAACAAATTGAGCAAGTTGACGAAGTGGTTAGGTTAAATAACCAAAAGCCCAACAAAATTGATCACTCTCAAACACAGTACGAGTTTAAAATTAACTTAAACAACCGAAAATTCAAAAAAAATGATGTTTACTTTAAACTAAACTCGTTTTCTTAATATAGAGATTTCAAAAACAAACCTTGGTGATCAGAGATGAAATGTGGATATAAAGATTGAGGAAAAAATCTAATAAGAATGGACCCAAGAATCGTTGAATTTGGTTGAGTTTCGGAGATTTTGTGATTTTGACAAGATGAAAAGGTTGAGAGATGAGAAGTAGAGAAGAAAAAAGAAAAGAAGAGAGAATGAAGATTCTGATCCATTAAAACGAGGTGCATAAGTTTTTTTTTGTGTTTCTCTGGTTCAAATTAAGTTTAATTTTGATTATGTTAACCAATTTCATGATTTCTAGTTTGCTGTAAGCAGAGACCAATCGATCCTGTCGCATATTGATCGGTCCTATCATGTCTGGAAAATTTATCATATTATGTTAAATACAAAGACTGATCGATCCACTCGCAGATCGATCGGTCCAGTTGTTTCTGGAAAATTATGTTACGTTAAATACAAAGACCGATAATGAGGTGTTCGATCCAAAAACCAGAGAAGGATAAGTGTTGTTTATGTTATTTTGGTTCAAATTGAGTTTAATTTCGATTAGGATAACCGATTTTTCAAATTTTGGTTCGCTGCAAGCAAAGATCGATTGATCTTGTTATCGACCGATCGATCTGGTTCTCTCTGGAAAATCACAAGTGTTTTCTGAAGATAAAGAGACCGATTGGTCTTGTCATAGACCGATCGATCTAGTACTCTCTGGAGTTAACCAGCCAAAGTGATCGATTGGTCCTTTAAAAAATCGATCTATCCATTTTATTTGTGAACATACATGTTTTTCCAGAGAAACATAGACCGATCGATCTAAGATAGGACCGATTGGTCTCTTTATCTCCGAAAAACATACAATCCTTCACTGTATAGCACAACAATGTTCACATAATTGGATGATCAGTAAAGTTATCTGTGTAATAAAGTTCATAAATAACCTAAACAATTTAAAACATCGTAAAGATATTAAATGAAAATAAGATGTTCAAGGATCAATATTCAACTAAAAACTTTTAGAATTGTTCATAAAACACTTTTACATGTGGCACGATTATGTCCTCCTTTGTTGTACCTTGAACATGTATACTGTTAACGTACTTTCTCTGATAGTTGTTCTTCTTCCAGAAATGTTGTTCTTGTTTTTTCCCGTACATGTTGTTTTCCTAATGTCTTCTTAAGAGCTGAAAGATATCTTGATTTTTTTGGTCTTCGTGCACCATGTGTTACTAATGGTGGTTGACATATGAAATCTGCTGCAGATGATGAAGGCTCAGTCTCGACATCTATCGGATTAATAGATCCTGCATACGCATTGTACCAATAATACTTTGTGTAGTATAGAACAAACATTTAAAAAGAAACATTTCATCGCTTCGCAACTGCAGCTAGAGCATGTACGCAAGGTATATTATCGATATTAAATACATGAGCAGTACAAGTTTTCTGTCACATAAATATAAAATTAGTTATATAGTTACAAGCAAAATAAGATTGTTATGAACAGGCTAAGTCATACCTCTCAGAGATCAATTACACAATTAGGATCACTATGAGTGACCTGAGTACGTTGGCTATCGAGGTACTGCACAGTAAGTGGATTGCCATGTTTGATCTTTCATCCAACGTGACCTTAACAGGTGGTGTGAACCATGTTTGTAGTTCCACAATGAGTTCACGACATTTCACAAACTACTTTGCAATCAGCTTGCGCAAATCTTCTAAAAAACAAGCGATAGAATATTGACGAGCACCCCTCAGGACATTATTCAAAGGCTGAGCAATTCTGCTCATCATTATGTCGTATATATTCCCTCAAAAATTTGCTCGCGACCATAATCGAACATCAACTTTGTCTAAATAAGCTGCAAGTCGAGGATCCTGAGTCTTGAAATCATTTAAATTTGCTGTAAATTTGAAAACTCTATAGACATTGATGGCCTTTTTAGCCAAGTACAGCGTATTTGATCTCTTAAATTTTGTGATGAGATTTTGAAATAGGTGTTAGGTACAAATTCTGCATTTGGCAAACTTAAACAACTCTTTAACAGATTTTCCAACAAACTTGCGTATATCTGATATAATTACCAACTCTTCATGGTCACCGCAAACCGAATGCAACTTATCAAAAAACCATTCCCATAAAGCATCATTCTCACAATCAAAAATTCCAAAAGCCAAAAGAAATATCATACCATTACCATCTTGTCCACTAGCTACCAACAAAATACCTTTGAACTTTTCTTTCAGATGAGTCCCATCACAACTTTTTTTATAAACTCAAACCCAGTGATACATGGAATATATGCAATGAATAAATACTTAAATCTATCTTGTCCATTGCGTTCAAGTCTAGAAATTGTAGATCTGAAAAGGTTTGCCAAGGAATTGTATTTCCTTATTTTAAATTGAGCCGTTTTCCCTATTGTTGATGCACAAATCTTCTAAGTACAACTTGTGATATGAAAATGCAATACCAACAATCCTTTTCTCGACTTGATAGTTTGATAATAAAAATTCCCAAACATCATGATCAAACATAGTTTCTTCAGTAACTTATCCTTGTTACCATATATATGTCCTTCTTTAATATCATCGAAAGCATGAAGAGAGTCTTGAGTACCTTCAAAATTATCTTTCTGTTTCTCATCGAAATCTTCTTATAGAGAAAAATCTGAAGACTTTGGTTCACCACTGATGGGACCGAAATGATTGCCCTCTTTGTCGATATCAAAAGTAATACTTTCTACTTCATTAAAACCATATTCTTTAAGTGCACAATTTTGTGATTGTATTTCACATACTTTGTTTGTAAAAACACTGTCTGCCTTGTCTTCAAAACTTCCATCAAGTGTACCACATTTTCTTCACCCTAATTCCAATTCTCATTCTCCATATCAAAAGTACCACTAGTTACATCGTAGTCTTTAGATTATCTAACGTCCCACTTGTTTTTTGAATATCATTATTTATCTGCACACAAATAAATCCATAGAAAGATTAATAAGATTGTTATTCAAATTAATCAACAAATATCAAAAACTTATCAAAGAAAACAATTTCTACATGTCCAGGAAGTACATATCGTTCGATCTAAGTATAGACCGATCAGTCTGTACCACACAAAGAAATTTTAGTTTTCTAATCAACACCGATTGATCCCAGCTTAAGATGGGAAAAATTGGCCGAAAGACACAGATCGATCAATCGGTGTCTGATACGTAATTGTTTCCAGAAAAAATTTCTAGACTTGCCAGAAGTCAGTCAGATTTTTGGCAGACTTGCACAAAAAATCTGCCAAAATCTGGCACGTTTGTAGGTAATCTGCTAGAAATCTGGCAAACATACATGATGTGTGCCAAAATCTGGTAGATTTGCAAGAAATCTACCTAAAATCTGACAAACTTGCATGAATTTTGCTTGAACTTTGGCAGACTTGGAAGAAGTCTACCAAACTTACTGATTTTAATTAAGCAAGCCTAAAACAAATAGTTAGATTTTGTTGTTACATGAAAATCCGTGGGCAATGAATCCTAGTTTATGGAACTAACATCTTCTATTTCATTCACCATGATTTTTAAAATTGTTGAGAAATATTTTCTTATCAATATTTATATTTTTAAAAGGAAACGAAAATTCCTTTTGTATACCTAAAATATTTTCTATATTTGCTTAAAATTATTTATATTTTCCAAATTATCTAATTCTTTTAACCTAAAATTGGTAAAATTACTATTTTTCTATTTTCATAAATGAAAAGGGTATTTTGGTAAGTAAAATAGTAGCGAAAAATAAATTATATATATAATTTAAAAAATGATATATTTAAATAATTTATATAATAAAATAGGTTATTTAAGTAAATCTTCTTTTTTAACTTTTGTAAGAAAAAGACATTGATAATATTAGCGATTTTTGTCTGTAATTAATCACGATTCACGAGCCACCCATTTTTATAGATGAAAGATATCAAAATAAATTTGTAGCAAATAAAAAAATACAGTCAGACTCAACCCCAGTTAAGCAGATCGAATAGCACCCAAACTACTCACCACTTTAGGTTATAAAATCATGTTAGAAAATTATAGTATTATCGAGAACGTGTTTATGAGGTAATTAATGAAGCAATTCTTTGGCCATTCCAAATTCTAGGCTCTTTTTTATCAACTTTTCTCCCCTTTTTACCAGAAATTTAGGTTTTTTGTTATATACAATATTCAAATACGCATTCAGAAAACGTTAGTGATAATATATGGCGTAAGTGGGAATGATGTACTTATGTCGAGACCACTAGTTTTATAGCTTTATAGCTTTAGAGTATAGTAATTATAAAAAGAGAGGAAGAGCTTAATTAGGACAATTAAAGACAAGTAGAGTAATCCCAATATTCCTGTTTGGGAAAAAGGCATGTGGTGACGTCACTAACTGCAATCGTCGGCGAGAACATGGTGAACGGCTGACGTCCTTCCGGTGGTGGAAGTTTTGGCTCTTCCAATGCTCCACCACGTTTTAAATCCTCCCATTAATTCATCTTCTTAACCAAATCCTACTCGTAATCTATATTTATGAAGAATCAAATAAAAATATTAGCCTTTTTTGTCAAGCTAAATAAAAAAAAATTATTTAAATGGTTAAGTTTCTTCTTTTGCAGTATTTTTTACTGAAATTTGATTCAAAGATATCACTTCACTCTGCAAAATATTATTGTTTTTGGTCAACGAAAAGGAGGAAAAAGCTTTCCTAACCTTTCTTATTAAAATAAAACATACCTAGACTCGTATAGGTCTGGAGCGCGACATTCCGCTCCTATAATCCAAAAAAATATCAAAGACATTAACATGAACAAGACCACTATCTTGGAATCCACCTCAAAAATCAACTTAGACAGACGTTAATCCCAGACTATGTATAGACCATAGTAAACGCCCCATAATTTAGCTAAAAGAGCCGAACATATGCCTATATTTAGAGCAAATCCACCCAACCAATCACCAGTACTATCCCGAAGTACACCACCTGCAAAAGTACAACCCGAGTTACCTCTCGATCCTCCATCTGTATTCAGTTTTACCCAATCATCACTCGGAGCCCAAGAAAGATTCCTTAGAACTCTCTCCCTCGTACCACCAGCGGGTTTCGACGCTATATTCACTAACGAAATCTCCTTTGCCTCTCCAAGGATAAAACGATATCGATCCCGACAAGTTTGGGTACTTCCAAAGATGTTCACACACCTTTATTTCTAAGCCCACCACACACTTATAGCAAACACAGTAGACCAGGGTCCATTGTCCGTTAATCCATTATCACCTAAGTTAGCAAAAATCCGTTCAAGTAAGGATTACCTAAAGAACAAGTTCTACTTCTGCCTCGGAACAATACAATGCCAAATACCGAGCATTGCTTGGCAATCCATTAAAACATGTAGAATTGTTTCATCTCCACACTTGTAGACCAAACAAGTACTAGAATCGCATTAATGCCTTCTTGTTCTCTCCATATTTGTCATAAGAACTTGGTTCACATCCAACAAGAGAAACACCTTAATTTTCTCAAGAGCCTTCGTCTCCACACTTGTAGACCAAACAAGTACTAGAATCGCATTAATGCCTTCTTGTTCTCTCCATATTTGTCATAAGAACTTGGTTCACATCCAACAAGAGAAACACCTTAATTTTCTCAAGAGCCAAAACCGACCACACTCTATGGAACATACTGTCCATATCTTTCCTTGGTGTTGCACCTTTTTGCAGCCAAAAATATGTGGACCGAACACTAAAAAAACCATTTGATGATTCCCTCTAAGAGACACAATCTTTACGGCCTGAGATTGTAGCAACAATGTGAGCGTTCAGTCGTAAAAAAATATCTCGTGGGAGTAGAGGGTCCAGAATTTCTCCTCGTCAACCCGAGTTTTTGGACCACATGTCTCAAACTGTAACGTGATTCGACTGTGAAAGTGGGTTGCCAATCACGTACTAAGAGAGAGGCCGAGGCGTTAACCATGTATCAGCTTAGAACCATGTTATTCGACCATCACCAATCACCCAATTCAAGCCCGGAACAGCAACTTCTTATAGACTTTGGTATATAGTTCTCCACGTCGTAGAGAGATTACTACTTGACTCTAACCATCGAAAATCATGAATCCCACTAACCTTATATTTTCCTCTTAAAAGTCGAGCCCAAAGACTAGTCTCATCATTCAACAACTGCCATCCAACCTTGGAAACTAGAGCCAAATTCATAGATGCAGAAAACTTAATGCCCAAGCCACCTTCATTCTTTGGCCGACAAACTTTCTTCCAATATACAAGATGTTGTTTCTTCATCTCCGGTGTGCTGCCCCATAAGAAAGAACGCGATAACTTCTCTAACTCTCTAAGAGTAGCCGTTGGTAAGATTAGTGTACTCATAGAATGAACTAGAATTGAGTTCAAACCCGATTTGGTGAGAGTTAGGTATCCCGCAAAACTCAAAGTCTTCTGTTTCCGACCACTGAGGCGTGACGCCACTTTTTCTAAGACATCTCAGAAGGTGTTTTTGTTTACTCGTTTTTGTAGTACTGTCATACCCAAGTATTTTCCCAAGTCAGTTGTAGCTGCATTACCACTTTCAGCACTAATCTGAGTCACAAGATCATGACCCATTTGAGAAATAGATCTTAGAGTTCTCTAGACTTACTTTTTGTCCCGAAGCTAAACAAAACTGCTCTAAAACCCCATGGATTACACATATTTGGATCAATGAGGCTTCAACAAATAAGATAAGATCATCCGCAAAACAGACATGAGAAAGTTTTGGAACCCCACGTGATAAGGTAATCGGTTTCCACTTTTTAGCTTTGACCTCAATAAAGTGACATAGTCTTTCAAGGCATAACACGAAAAGATATGGAGACAAACGGTCACCTTGACGAAGTTCGCTGATAAAAAGATTTTTGACGGTTTTTCTTTCTATCAAATCATTGAGTATAGTGGTGAGTAAAGGGATTTGTCGAACCAATACTCGGAATAGCTTGCTATCAAAACAGAGTGCAAATTGAGAATAAGAGTTTAAGAAGTTTAGAAAAGAGGATCTAAAAGATTGGAAGGTTGATCAGCGATAAACTCGTCGATCCCACTCGCCGTATTTCTGTGAGCGATATCTAGACCAGGAGATTGGTTAGATCAGTCCGCTCTCGCAGAGAGGATCTCGATCCAGATCGGCTGATCCAATCGGCTCTTGCCGTGATCTCACCGAACCGAATGCATAAAACTCGGCCCAAATTTTTTAATAACCGATCCTCATGCTAGATCTCTCTTCGGTGGATCAAGCCATCTGTAGTAAGGATCGAGGCCTTCATTTTCGTTAGCGCTAGCCTTCGGTCATGACTCGATTCAGATCTCAGCTGATCATGAAGAGATAAGCATTAAGCTTGGTCTTACTAGTAGAGATCGACGTTATCGATCGGCTAGCTAGGCAAGGGAACAAACGGATTCACCTACAATCATCCCATCCTCGAGATCCAAAGGGATATACTCACTCGTCACTTTGAGAGGGATGAGGAGTGGGGTAGATTCCGATGACATGATTAAAGAAGAAAAGCTAAAATGCAAGAACAAAAAAACAAAGAAAGCAAGCATTCACTAAATCATTCAATCAATAACCATTAAAGAGTAACAAACCATAAAACAAGCTTAAACGAAAATGGCAATAAAGATAGAGTATTTTTTGACTAAAACATCAGATAATGATAAAAGGGTCATTAGAGGGGTATTTATAGGGTCATTCTCATAACCCTAATGGTTAAACCGGCCTAAGTTAGTCAACCAGGCGGTCTGTGAAGCTTCTCTCGAAGTCCTTGCGTGAGCTTGGGCTACGAAGAACGCTTCATTCCTTTATCCTCGCGGTTTCTGTCTGAGTTGTTGCTCCGAGTATGATCTTTGACTTGAAGGGGAATGAGACTTTGTTCTGCACTGGTCTTTTCTCGTGGAAGATTGATTAAGGCAAGTCCTTGAGGTGGCCTTTGTTAGGGTGTTTCTGGTATTCCTCGCGTACAAGCTTCAAGGTAGCGATCCGAGGGTGCACAATCCTTCTTGATTGTTGTTCAGTTAGACATTCCAGCAGCTGCTCCAATGCTCCTTAGCTCCATTTTTGCTCCTTTTCTGCTCATTTTCTCTGAATGGACTCCAAAACTCCAAATTCAAAAGTAAAAGTGCAAAACAAGCCTAAACTTTCCTAAGTACAAGGAAAATCTATCTAGATGATTGCAAAGTGACCTAAAATAAGACTCTAAAAACATCAAAAATCACACACATCATCCGCAAGAAAAAGTAAAGGCTCCAGAGTTTTCACCATTCCACAAGATGCTCATTGAGGGACCCGTAACCCTAGCTATAATCCACCCAATCCATTCATTTGATAAACCAACCACTCTAAGAGTATCTTCTAGCTAATCCCAGCAGACTCAGTTGTATGCCTTCTCCAGATCCAACTTAAGCAACATCCAACATTTCTTACCCTTTTTCTTTCTTATAGAGTGTACTGCTTCCTAAACGATAACAATATTATTAGTACTCAAGCGTCCAGGGATAAAATTTGACTAAGCTGGACCAATAATCTTCATCATCACGGGTTTCAACCGCATCACTAACATTTTTGTGAAGATTTTGAATAAAACATTGCACAGACTGATAGGTCAGAGCTGTGTCATTCTCTCTGGTTTACTTACTTCGGGATAAGTACAAGAAGAGCATCATTAGCTATGCTTGGCAGCACACCTGTCCTAAAAAACTGAAGAACATAGCGGACCAGAAACTCCCCAACAATATCCCAACCATCCTAGTAGAACACTGGCTAAAACCCATCCGGCCCTGGAGATTTAAAACGACTCATGCTTTTAACTGCTTGCAAAACCTCTGTTTCAAAAAAATGAGCTTCAAGTCTACTACGCTTAGTTCTAGAAAGACTCACAAAACCCTCTTGAGGTAGTCAAAGTACCATACTCGTACTCGTGGAATAGAGCTATTTATAGAACTCAATTACCATACTCTCTAATTCCCTATTATCCGAAATCCATCTTTCTTTGTTGTTCATTAGCATCTCAACTCGATTCCATCTTTGACAGATAATCGTTGAAGTATGGAAGAAGGAAATATTTCTCTCCCCCAATGTAATCCATTTTTTTCGGGATTTCTAAAACCAAATAGTTTCTTCTTGCTCAATTATTACATCCAAGAACTTATAAAGATCTTCTTCCTTGCCTAACAGGTTATCCAAAAATGAAGAGGCAAGAAAACTCTGTACCTTGTTAATTTCTTGGAGAATCAAGTCCTTATGTCTATTAACATCCCCAAAGACTTCTCAGTTTCATTTCCTCAGTGTGCTCCTAAGGCAAGCAAGAGCATGTTGGGTAAAGATCCTATTAACCCACAAAGTAGTTAAGAACTCCTTAAATCCCGGGTGGCTAAGCCAAGCTGCCTCAAAGCAAAATGGTCGTCGATTCAGATTCGTTGTTAAGTCCGGGCAGAGTTGGACATAAAGAGGAGTGTGATCCAAAGATAAGAAAGGCAAGTGTCTGACCTTAGCTTCTTGACATTTAAGGCGGGATTAGGCACACCACAACACACGATCCAGTCGTTTAGCCACAAAGTGTCTCTCTTTTCGTCTCCTCCTCCATGTAAAGGTACCACCTTGAAAACCCATATCAATGAGAGACAACTTATTTATCCAGTTCCTAAACACAAGCGAGTGAGGTAAGACCGGACCATTGCCACCCGTACGCTCGTCTAGCCAAACTATAGAATTAAAGTGTCCCCTTATAATCAATGGCTTGGTAATTCGGCGAACCAAATCAAGTATAGTACCCCACAACGCTTGGCGTCTACTTGCAATTGGCACCGCGTAAAAAACAACAAGGTGAATGATCTCATCCCTATTCCGGACCACAACATAGATGAACTGGTCAACTGATTCTATGACTGTAACATCTCTGGAACCTTCTCTCCAAAGCAGCCACAAACCACCACTTCGTCCCACAGCATCAACTCTTAATGAATTTTCTAACCCCAACCCTTGATAAATTCTTCTAGCATTATCCCCAGCCGAGTGGGTCTCAAATAAAGTTATGATAGCAGTCTTAGACTTCTTCAACAAATATCAAATCGAACATCTAAAAAATTGGGTTTATTTGCCCCCCAGCATTTCCAAAGAAGTCAATTAATCATGAGAGCAATCAAAAAACTAAGAACTACCGGGGCGATATCCTATGCCAAAACCCCATTCGCGTACTCATTAGACACCACGCTTAAACTCTCCGAAGATACAACTTTAGACTCATCCATTAGTGCACCATTAGGCGCAGAAGATGTATCCAAATCGTTTCTTACATAATTTTCATCATAACTTTCAACTTTACCTTCTTCATAGCACATTCTCTTACCCCTTGCAAATGTTTCCGGATCATCAAATCTCGAACCAAAAATCAAACCTCGTGTAAGGGTACAAAATGTTTTCTTTCTCTTAGATTTAAAAATCACTACTGAATTAGCCCCTTCAATTCGACTACTCCTAGTCCCTCCTTTCAGACCCTGACGTATAGAATTAAAGGCCTTCTTAACGCCAAATGTACCCTTCATCTTCTTCGAAGTCATTACATTGTCCACAACCTATTGTGTAACTATATCATTCTCTTTAATACCCATATCAAAGGTCCCAGACTCATTGATGACATCCTTGTCGTTCTCAACACTCAAATTATCAAACTTATTCATTAGTGCGATATTGTCACGGGACTCGACACCCTTCTTTCCAAGTAGCACTTTCAAATTTTTCTTCGTCGGACCAACATTTGAACTTACCACATTATCCTTGACTACTCCTCCCTTACCACGTTGTTTAACTTGAGTAAACTCATCACTATAGGAAGGAATAATCAACACCGATGGAGATATAGCAACTACAGGCGGTGAGGCTTGCGGAGTGCTAGCATCACGCACATTAGTTTGGACCTGCAGACAAACTAGGATATCATGTCCATGTAAACTACAACGAGGAAAAATATTAGATAATCCCTCATAGTAATCAAAGTACCACTCCCCATTCGAAGAAGCTGAACCTTTTAGAGGTTTAGAAAGATTGACCTCCACACATACTCTCGCAAAGCAACCTCTTACAAAATTCAATGTTTTCTCATCTACTCGGATAGGTTTCCAAAATCCGCTAGCAAGTCCCATGAGAATCAAATCATGATAGAAATACACCAGTAAACTCTCAGTATGAACCCAGACATGTGTGGTACGAATATCACTATGGCTAGGATCAAAAGTGGGAGACCAAACTAGAGTCAAGAGGTAACTCCCAAACATTTTCCAAGGACCTCCTGTCAATGCAGCGAGATATTCCTTCTCATCACTAAATTGAATTAGAAAGAAATTCTGAGGCAAGTCTATGACGTGCATCGCACCCAAGGTCTCCAAATTTCATGGAGATTCCTAGTCATCGCAACAATGTTAACACTCCTCCCCAGCACTTTAACTTACATACAATTATCCCACACTAAATACAGGGCTTTGATCACCTCGTCCCCCACCAAAACAGAAGCTTCGTCTGCCTTCCCTTGTGGAAATTCTACTCTTATCCAAGATTCCACAAACTCCCTCGAAATTTGTTTGGTAGGGCTCAGGCCTCCACCTCCTCTAGAACCCATTACCACCTCAACCCAAAAAGTCAAATTACTAGGTGAAACCTCCTTAGCACCCATATCCATCATTGAAACTTCCTCCCTAAGATTTTCCAAAACCCTACTTTCTAGAGCAACTGTAAGCATCATCGACTCGTTTTCTCTCAGTAGATTCCCTGGAGGCGGTTCTCTCCCCATAGAATCCACCATGATAGCATCTCGATCGTTCTCTCCTAAAACTCTAGTTTTGCCCATCGCAAACATATTGTTCTCGTTATGAGAGCTTATAATCTCTGCAAAATATTGTTTGAGATTTTATAACTAGATTATAGACTAGGTCTTATTGATGTAAATGTTGATAGAAAAATCCTTTGCACAACACAAATTTAAATGACACTCAAAATCGATCTAGTTTCCTTAAACCAATTATCTACTTCTTATAAAAATAATGTTACGTACATAATAGTAAAGTGATCAAGTATGGCTTTCATTAACTTTTTCCCCAAATATTTTTGGTGCCGTGATGATAAATGTACCTAATTTTAATAAAGTTTGACATAACCTTCAAAAAATTGAACATGCACTCAATTACCCATTTGCCACAAACACCTTTTTATTTCTACACCGGAGTCATCGGCAAAGATGCTACATGTGGGAACATAGAAGGATTTTTTCCAAGATTTGATCGACTACTTTTTTTTATGGTAAAATAGATTTAGGAACGCAAAAAATGAAGATTACAGTATATAACTCATATATGGAGGTCATATATGTGTATGGTATTGATAGAACCAAAAGAGCTTTTTATAGAAGGACGACATCTGAGCTCAATCAAAACAATGAAGACTGATTTTCGCAGATTACACTACAAGAAAATTGACCTATTGTTACTTAATATTTAGTCACAATAAGTCGTATTCCGTCACAATACAAATATTGTTACGAATTTGTTACTATTTGTAAACGGTTGTAATAAAGTAGTCACAAATAGACTTTTGTAACAAAAACGTCACAAGGATAGTGACAATTATTCAGGTAACAATTGTGTCACTAGTTGTGACGTTACGAAATCGTGGCAAAAGTGTCACAATTACTTACTAGACATATTGTCTCATAACAGTCTTATTTTATGACTGGTATAAAGTCTTAAATTTGTTGCTTATTAAGATGAATCTATAGTCTCAAACTTTCACAGTTGGTAACTTAAAAATAGTCACTTTTTTGTCACAAATACTAACTAAAATAATAGTCACAAATCATCACAATTAGTGACTTAAAAATAGTCACTTATATGTCACAATTACTAACACGGATAATTGTCTCAAATCATTACAACTGGTGACTTAAAAAATAGTCACTTATTCATCACAAATTCTAACAAAAATAATTGTCTCAAATCGTCACAACTGGTAACTTAAAAACAGTAACTTATTTGTCATAATTACTAACTAAAATAATCATCTCAAATGGTCACTATTACTAACTAAATATAGCGTTGTTTTATTGTATCAAATCACTACTAAAATATTTGTCAGAAATAGTCACTATTAGTGTGTTTGAATTTATCATTTATCCGTAACAAAATTCTACAACATATTAGTTCCAAATTGTCACATATAGTGACAAAAATCAGCTCTTCTTTTTCTTTTAAATTATGTCACGTTAATCATTTTACTTAATTATTCATAACATAATTTACTAAAAGATATATAAATATAACGATAATATCTGACGGTAATAAAAAATATAATGATAATTTCATAAAACATATTTAACTTAAATTAGAAATTAGTATCCAATAATAATATATTAAATAAAAATAAATCTAAATATATCATAAGTAAACTTTAAAACTCACACGACCAAAATAAAAAGCTAAAATTACTCTACTAAACAATATTAGCAAGTAATCATGGGCTAAAAACAAATTTTTCAAGTGCTTCAACTCGATTGTGTAGGAGTAGATTCTCATCAGAATTTTTTTTCACTTTATTTTCCAGCTCTTCAATTCGGTGGATTAATATTCCTATTTCAAGCAATTTATCCGATATAGAAAAATCCACCATCCCTAACTTCCTTATCTCAGAACAATATTAATCGGTAAAAAATGTAAAGCAAGTGTTGATTCTAAGAAAGATTTTCTATACTGATTCAAAAGTCTTAATCAATCTCATAATCAAAAACCTTAAATAGGTGGAGGAAGAAGCAAAATACCTAAATTAAATCTAAGTCTTCCGAGACTTACCTCAAGCTAGATTCAGCTCTAGATCCGGATTTTACATAGCTGTTTTCATCAACGGAGAGATGGGACTCTTAGTTGGAGATTCCGTCAAAGAAGATTATGTTCGTGCCAAAACTGTAAAATTAGCTCTGCTATTGAGAAAAGAGCATGTGTTTGGTGCTAGGGTTCTCAATAAAAGCTAGATTCAGAGAGAAGAATAGAGAGATTCGATTGATTGTGGTGTTGATGAAGATGACAAACTCTGTTTTAGCATTGATTTGAAACAGGTTTCACAAGCAGCTTAGATAGAAATGTAGAGAGAATGTAGAAAATGCAAAGTTGTGAAAAATAGAAGGATAGAAAAAGAATTATGTCAAATAGAGAGAATTGGGTGACGATTTTGTCTGCCAAGAAAAATGAAACAAAGCCGCATAAGCATTCCTTATGTGGAGCGTGTGAAAATTGAGTGTGAGAAAGAGAAGGACTTGATTATACGCGTTAGAAAGTTTTATTTTTTAATTATTATTTTTCTTGATGATCTTTTTTAACCAAAAAATTAAGTCACATTTTTGACATTTATATAAAAATTTACTTATATAAATAATAGAATAAGTCTACCGGAAAACCTTTACTGAGAACAATCATTGATATAGAGTTGTATTCTACCCCAAGAAAGAAGTAACAGTCTAACACATCCATATATATTAAAAATATCAGTCTCTAACAAACAAAGTCAGACTTTTTTTTATAACTTCATCTTAAAGCCATTCTTTTATTTTTCAGAAGAGAAGTTGGCGATGACTGACACTTCATCTCCTCGGTTATCATTAACCTTGGGCATATAAACCGGAACCAAAATATCAAACCAAACCAAACCAAAGCATAAGGAACCGAACCAAACAGGAACAGGCTAACTAGCCAAACAGTTTCGAAATTCAAAAACCAAAAGAACCAGAACCGAATAGGTGTGGAACCGAGAACCGAATGGGTACCCAAAAGAACCGAAACACAATATTTCAAAAAAATTATTTATATAGAATTTACTAGTCTTAATATCTAAAATTATAGCTATAAATCTAAATTTGTTAGTCTATTTGAACCAAAATTACTTTTAAAAAATAAAATATTCAATTTATATAATTAATTTATGGTTTTTAATAATTTTATTGATTTTTAAAAAGAATTAGATAGATATATCCAAACGGAAACCAAAAACCAAATTTGAATAGGTACCTATTGGTTACTTTGAGTTTGAAACCGAAAGAACCGGAAAACCAAAACTGAACCGAACCGAAATTTGATAAGTACTCATTAATTACCATTTTTCAGAACCAAAAGAACCAAACACCAAACCGAACCGAATCGAAGAACCGAATGCTCAGGGCTAGTTATTATCATTCCCTTCTTTTATTTAGTTGTTACTCTGGCCCCAATTACTCTTATATAAATTTTGTTCTCTGTTTGATAATAATTCCTTTGGAACAAAATTACGAAAGACCATGACTTGCTACCCACGCCACTTAAGTCGTACCAACATCCAAACATCAATTCAAAAATTTTCGTTTATGGTTCAGTTTTGTCAAATCAAAATTTGTTGTGTGTTGGTTACCACTGAACTAAGCATAATTTATTATTGACATAGTAACCTAATCAGTTATGTATAACCAAGCTTTTCCCTCCATTCAACTGCAATATCCAAACTTCACATCACAATATCACACCATGCATCTTCTTTTCTCATGCAATCGCAAACCCATCACCATCTTCATCTTTTTATTCGTGTGCTTCAATCTCCATGACACACAACCCATCGTAGCTCGAAATCCCTTTTCAGTTTACAACCAAATATTCCCTTGACGTCTCCATACCAAAAATCAAACGTCATCTTCACCAGTACGATCATCTACCACAAAACATAGAATATGATTCTCTTAAAGCTTTTGTCGACTAGTTTTCTTATAAGAGATATTTGAATATCTAAAACTAAACTTTTTGTCACTAATTAGTATCAATTAGTTTCTAATATATAGTTAGTATAATGTCACAAATTAAAACTAAAATAATTGTCTCAAATTAGTAACTTATTTGTGACTATATATTAGTCACAAAATCGTCATAGTTGTTACAAAATTATTTTTGTAATAATTTAGTCACAAATTGTAACAAAAAAGATCCATAACTGATTTAGTCACAATATTGTGACTAAAAAACTACGAATTTGTGGTAGTAATAATTAGTAACAAAATTACACTAATTATGTCACAAATTGTAACTAATAATTTTTTGTCACAAAATTTGTCACAATACAATAATTTTCTTGTAGTGTTAGAAATAGTGTGAGGATTATTTTTGAGTTGGTTATAGTGATCATTATGCCATTGTTGATTGATAAACCTTGAGGTGAGTTTTTGAGCCTAAAACTCAGTTTGGTCTCCTTTTTGCGAATAAAATTGGTACTTCTTTGATATGATTGTATCAAACTTGATATCAGATCTAGGTTGGTGATCTGAAGCTCCATTAATGAAGCTCACTCGGTGGTGCAAATCAAAGAATCGGTGGGTGAGTTTTCAAATCGCCTTGAAAATTTGGAGAGAGCGATTCAAGCCATGTCCGGTGCTAGAACAACGACGAATCAAAATATTGGTAGGCGTGATAGTCAGTTTCAAAACTTGGCTGGACAATTTCGCAATCTTGATGGAAACTTGGATCAATTGATTGTAAATACTACTCGCGATTATCATCAACCAGTTGAATCGCATTCTACTTTTCCGCCAAAATCTAATATGCCTCCAAGAAATTCTCAGATACCTCTCAAAAACTCAGAATCAAATCATAACCATAGAGAGCCAATCCAATTGTAAACACATGCTAGTTTGAGTGATAAAGATAGACTGTTGAAAAAGATCGATCTATCTATGTATGACAGTACTCATCCTTATAGCTGGATTTCGTTGGTAGAAATATTATTTTGAATTGTTCGATATCATAATGAAGAAAAGCTAGAATTGATTTCTTTGAGTCTCAGTGGTGATGCTTTGAAAAGTATGAGTGGAGTTAAATAGAGCACCATTCCAGAATTGGGAACAATTCAAGTCATGTCTGTTGCTATGATTTCAAAGCCAGAATAATAGAGTTCCTTATCGTCATTTGTTAGCTTTGAGACAAACAGGAGTAATGATTGACTATGTCAGAGCTTTTGAGGAACTATCTGCTCAGATTCCTTTCTTAGATGAAGAGCAAATGGAAGAATTTTTTTCGGCTGGATTGTAGGAACATATGAAAGGAGTGATTGAGATGAGAGAAATGAATGCTTTAGGTTTTAGTACGGAAGATAATCAACTCAGTAAAATGATGAGTAAAGATATGCTATCGAAGAATAGGACCAAGAACACAGTGGTGTCATTGTCTGGACGAGGTAGTATAGGGAGCGTTTACTTTACTAGTATAAGGAGTAAAGCATAGGAGAATATTCCTCCAACAACTATTCAGAGTAAACTAGTCAATCAAGCAACATGACCTACAAATAGAGAAAGAAAATGGTTATTAGATGCAGAGTTTCATGAAAAGATAAAGAAATGCATCTGTTTTTTTTATGATGGACCCTAGATAAAAGGACACAAGTGTCCTAGAAAATAACTGAAGGTATTAATAGTTATAAAAGAAAGAGAAATTGAGCTAAGGGATGTTGAAGAAGATACTATAGGTGATGCTATGGAGATCAATGGAGAGTGTTTCACCTTGTTTCTTAGCTCTTTCTTGGGATTGTTTCACATACTGCAACAACGATGTATGGACACATTTACAAGTTGAAAGTCATTGTAATGTTGAGCAGTGAAGCCTCTCATAACTTCATCTCACCATCTATAGTTGAAGGAGCTCATTTGAAGGTTGTTGAAAATGAAAATTTGAGGATTAGATTGGGTACATGAGTTGTTGCCAAGGGAGTTGGAGTATGCTTGAATGTTCTGGTGGTGGTACAAGGGGTTAAAATTACTGGAAATTTCATAGTGCATGGTTTGGGTAGAGCAGATATAATCTTTGGTATGCAAGGGCTACAAACCTTGGGAAAGTGTGAGACATATTTTGGAGAACAAGAGCTCTGATTTCTGAATGATAATCAATGGGTAACATTAAGAGGTGACCCAGAACTGTGTGGTGCTTATAGTCCCCATAAATTTTTCAGAATCCTTATTCTTGTGGCAAAAAGAAAGGAATCAGTGGTATAATGGACTGAATGGTTTGATGAATAATTCAATGAGAGATGCAGGACAGATGAAAGTTTTGTTGATACGGTATGAGAAGATTTTTGAAGAACCAACATCATTACCACCAAGGAGAGGTTGTGAGCATGCTATAATACTAAAACTTGGAACTGGATCGGTTAGTGTAAGACCTTACCGTCATCCTCAGATTCAAAAGGAAGCAATAGCAGTGTTGGTTAAACTAATGTTGGAATCATGCATAATAAGAGCAAGTCACAGTCCTTATTCAAGTCTAGTTATTTTAGTCAAGAAGAAGGATGCAACTTGGAGATTTTTTGCTCATTAAGGCTTTGAATCGTGTGACTATACCCAATAAGTACCCAATTCTAGCAGTTGATCGACTCTTGGATGACGTTAATGGAGCAACATTATTTTCTAAACTCGACCTTAGGGCTGAATACTATATAATCCGAATGAAGCCAAGTGACATCGAGAAGACCACTTTTAGGACAAGTGATGGGCATTACGACTTCCTTGTAATGCCATTCGGATTAAAAAAGGCTCTTGCTACCTTTCAGACACGTATGAATGATGTGTTTTGTCCCTACCTCAACAGATTTGTGTTAGTGTTCTTCGATAATAATTCTTGTATGCAGTAAGTTTGTGGAAGAACATTTTGAACATCTTCGTATTGTGTTTGAGATTTTTCAGGAAGAAACACTCTTTGCCAATAAGAAGAAATATAGTTTTGCCCGATCTCAAGTGGAGTATCTCGAACATACCATTTCAAAAGAAGGGGTTTCTACTGACCCTAGTAAGATATTGGCAATGCAAAATTGGCCCAATCCTAGAAATGTGAAGCAACCGAGAGGATTTATGGAATTAACAGGATATTACAAATGTATTTTAAGGGCTATGGATTGATAGCCAAGCCTCTAACCACACTGTTGAAGAATGATTAGTTTTTGTGGAGTGAGGCAGCTCAAATGGCTTTAAATAGTCTGAAACAGGCGATGATTACAACACCAGTGTTGGCTTTACCTGATTTCAAAAAAAAATGTGGTAGAAGCGGATGCTTCTGGCTTTGGACTAGGAGCTGTTTTGATGCAGGACCAAAATCTCATGCTCGTTTCAGCCATGGATTAACAGATAGAGAACAGTTGAAACCAATTTATGAGAATGAGTTAATGGCAATCGTGATGTTCATCTAAAAATAGAGGCATTATCTTTTGGGAAGAAGATTTTTGGTTAGAGCTGATCAGAGCAGTCTTAAATATCTACTTGACCAACATGAAGTGTCACTTGAATATCAGAGATAGCTCATCAGATTGTTGGGGTTTGATTTTGATATAATTTACAGACCTGGATTAGAGAACAAGGCTTCAGATGGATTGTCAATAAAGGTTCTCTCAGTTATTGGAAGGTACTACACTTCTCATAACTGTAACACTACCATCAGTTTTGCAAGTACAAAATCTATATGATGAGATTGATAAAGATGAGTATATACAATCACTCAAGAAGAAGCTTAAAAATGGAGATAAAACTAAGAAGCACTACAACTTGGTGAGAGGGAGATTGTTTCATAAACTCATCCTGATAGTTCCACCTACTTCAACGTTCATTCCTTTTCTCTTAAATGAATGTCATGAAAGTGTTCAAGGTGGTCATGGTGGAGTGTTAGAAACAATTAAAGAGTGCAGTAGAATGTTTATTGGCAGAAAATGAAAGCTCAGATTCGAAAATATGTTGTTGAGTGTACAATATGTCAAACTCATAAACATTCTACATTAGTTCCAGTTGGTTTATTACAACCTATACAATACCACAACATATTTGGGAGGAGATTACAATGGATTTCATTGAAGGACTTCCTAGCTCTCATGAGATTGATACAATATATGTAGTGGTGGACAGGTTGAACAAATATGCTCACTTCATCCCTCTGAAACATCTATTCACAGCTACAAATGTGGAAAATTGGTTTCTAGCTTAAGTAGTGAGGTTACATGGTTATCCTCGTCCTATTATTTCTGATAGAGACAAGATTTTTTTAGCAGATTTTGGGGAGACTTCTAAAAGTGATGGTCAATCGGCGGTAATGATGGCCAATCGGTGGTAATGAATCGCTGTTTGGAAGGCTACCTTTGTTGTTTCACATCCGCACATCCAAAAAAGTGGAGTAAGTACTTAGCTTGGGCTGAATTGTGGTATAACACCTCTTTTCATACAGCAATTTAGACCACTCCCATTATGGTTGTATATGGGCGAGGACCTCCTTCTATTATACCTTATGAGGCACATTCTACACAAAATTATGAGCTGGAAGTTATGCTTAAAGAAAGGGACATCATGTTAAGTCAGCTGCGAACACATTTGGAGAAAACTCAGTCTAGGATGAAACAAAATGCAGATAAACACAGACAAGAGTTGGAATTTCAAGTTGGTGATCAGGTTTTCATAAAATTGAGACATTATAGACAACAATCAGTAGCTCGCAGGGTTTATCACAAGCTAGCTGCTCGCTTTTATGGACCATTTTCAGTGTTGCAGAGGATTGGTCATGTGGCTTACCGATTACAGCTCCATGTTGGATCAAAAATCCATCCAGTGTTACATTTTTCAAAGTTGAAACCCGTGTTTGGTACTCAACACCAAGTCAGTTCGCTGCCATCTTCTTTTACGATGAACTCATAGTTGAACCAGAAGCTTTGCTCAATTTTCGATATGATGATGAGGGATATCTTGAAGTTCTGATCAGATGGAGTGGATTACCTGATCATGAAGACTCTTGGATGCGTGTTGTTGACCTGCAACACCAATTTCAACATTATAAGCTTCGGACAAGCTCAATCTTGGTGAGGGAGGTATTGATAGGCCCAAAAAGCCTATTATAGAAGGAGGACATCTGAGCTCAATCAAAACAATGAAGGTTAATTCCGAAGATTAGAAATAGTGTGAAGACTATTTTGTAATTAGCTTGTTCTCTGAACACTTTTATACTTTCGAGTTTGTTAAAGAGATCGTTATGCCATTGTTGATTGATGAACCTTGAAGTGAGATTCTTAACTTGAAACTCAGTTTGTTCTCCCTTTTATGAATGACATTGGTATTTCTTTGATACTGGTTGTATAAGGTATGATGCTGCTAAACAACAAACAATACAAGGAAGGAATAAACCAATTAAGCAAGTTTGTTTGGATTAAAAGATCAAGCAATGTCTGTCTTTACAAAAACCATTTGCTTTGGAAGATGGATGGTCTTGGGGTCTCTTACGTGGTGTTGGTACTCGCCTTTACGAATAGCCGCCCTCACCAGAAAATGGGCTCAAGCCCGGGAAAGGCCCAAAACACGAAAGAGCAGCTCGGCCCATGAGAGAAGTGTCAATAGCTGAACAGACAGGCGAGAAAGAGGGAGAGAGTGAATTATTGAAGTCAATTAGAGAGGAGTAAAAGTCGGAGGCTCGAGGAGGAGTTAGTTAAGGAGGAATAGTCTTTAAATAGTCGAACTAGATGAAGATATAGGGATATTCTGCCCTTTTCTTCTGAACAAACAATTCTTGTATTCAGAGTCATTAATAAAAGAAAGGTTGTTCTTACTTCTTAGAAATCGAATTTGCTTAGATCTATTTGGATTATTTTGGTTTCGGTCCTGTTATTGTAATTCTTCGACATCAACAAATTGGCGCCCACCGTGGGGCCGAAACGTAGATCGGAGAGAGTTCGAGCCAGAAGAAGGATGGAGCAATCGCAAACCCTTGATCGAACGAATAACGTTGATGAGGAAATATCTACATCGCAAATCCAACCGCCGTTGAGTGCGGACAACCCCTAAACGATTTAAAGTAGCTGATGACCGATTTCGTCGAACAGAACAACCAGCAAACTGCACAGATCTTGGCAAGGCTAGACTGCCAAGAGCGGCGTTTTAACAAATTGCAAGCATCCATTTCACGTCCTAATCAAGGAGATCGAGCCCCAGAGAATATAGCAGTCCATATTAACCAAAACAACGAAAACAATAATGAAAACAATAACCGAGCAGATATGGGCGGAACCATACCCCCTTTAGGCATTAACACGGAAAATAACGACATACTCGAAAAAGAAATACAGGATATGCGAGCACTGATCGCGAGTTAACGATCTGAGCATGCCCAGATGAGATCGCAGATCCATTGAGCAACAACCGCAGCGCCGGATATCCAGCGCGTAATTGAGCTGACGCGTCAAACACCGTTCACGAATCGAATAATGAGTATCGTGATAAGAGACATCAGGAAAATTAAAGTTCCGACTTTTGAAGGAAACACAGATCCTGTTGCTCATTTGAAGATATTCTGCCTGGCACCAATGAAAGCCCATTTTAATAGCGAAGAACGAGATATCGGTTTGTGTCGTCTATTTTCTAAAAATCTAGCCGGATCAGCGCTCGATTGGTTCTCATCGTTAAAACCGAACACGATCGATAATTTTGAGCAGTTAGCTGAAGGGTTCCTAAAACACTTCTCGATGTTCATCCAAAAAAGAACCTCGGCAGACAATCTGTTTGCGACAATACAGCTGTGGAATGAACAACTGCGCGATTACTTAAACCGTTTTAAGGAAGCAAGAGCCTTAAGCGTGAGCATAACGGACGAAGTGGCCATCTGCGCTCTGAAAATGGGTTTATGGCCGAAGTCCAGTTTCTAAGCTGAAATGTTTCTATGACCGTTCGATAGCTTAGATGATGCTCTCCACCGAGCTAGTAAATTTATTGAATGGGAGGAAACGAGCAGACTAGAACTCGATAAGAAAGGAAGAAAAGAAGATGGCCATGAGGATCATCACCGTAACAACAAGAAATCATTCAGAGAAACCAGTGAAAGTCAGGGAAAGCACGCGTATGCAGTTGGAGGCTCGTACAAAAGAGATAAATGGGAATATGACCCATCGAAATATTGCGATTATCATCAGGCTAAAGGTCACTCCATGGACGACTGCACGGTAGTCCAGCGCCTAAAGAGGAACAATTAGTGGAAAGATGGAATGCGAAAGCAGAGGTCTGAATTCAAGGACGACCAAG
>OVBA01000621.1:0-60526 GCA_900406435.1 Lepidium aucheri | reverse complement strand
TTGCAACACCTCTACCATATCAGCTTCATCATCAAAATCAAATTGAAATTTCCCTCAACCTAAATCTGCACCCACAACCTTATTCTCTATTTTCCAAAATTTCGGCATCATGAGCAACAGAGAATTCACATCATGTTCCCTAGGGTTTAGACACCTACCGATTAAGGTTTTAGAATACCCTTTAATCAAGCTGGTATTGTCAAAAACTGGTACCCTAACCTTGGTACGAAGCGGAGGTGCCATTGGTTCCCGTTTCCTGAGTGCAAAATTACCTTGAGACATCTGCACAAACCAAAAATTCCGATTAGAATCTAAAAAACATCACACTGTTTGAAATGAATTGAAAAGACCCTACTCTTGAGAATTCCGACGTTGAACCAAGAGCAACCAGGAGTCAATCTGATATTCAGTTCAGACAAAGTTAGTGATGATTGAGATTCATATCGGAGACCAATATATATCCTCTTTAATACCGACAAATTCTCCATCAGATCCCCAAATCCTCTCTTAATATCAATGATTTGCTCAAATATTACAGTAAATAATATTGACACAATCAAGAATATCTTTTTTTGACAAAAAAGTCCTTAAATCGAGCTATTCCGCTCTGAATCTCACACAAAATCACCAAGTAGATCATTAAGAAGATTACCTTTTCAAATCCTCCCATTATTGCCTTTTCGATGCTTCTTTTGTTGATTTTTTCTTATCAGATCTTTTAGATCTGGTGAAATCGAATCAATCCCATAACCATATTCCTTTTGAACCTCTTTGAAACCACTTAATTCCATAATTCCTTGAAGAGACTGAATCCATAGAAATTGGATCCGAATTTGAAATAATGAAGACCAAATCTGTGGTGAAACAATCATGGATCGAAGGATTAGATCTCTGCAATCGTCCTCGACCACATCGCCCTTCAAATAATCTATTTATTTTTCTAAATATATTGTTATTTGTTTACAGTTAAATATAAAGTTAAATATAATTAAATTAGAAAATATATAAGTTATAAAAATATTCTATTTCCAAAATATTTAGCTATCTTGTATAATTTTTATATATTTTTTGATAACTTCAACTATATGATTGTATATATATGTTCTATGAAAACAAAAATATTTTTAAAAATTTAAATTTGGTAAAATATATATTGTTAAGATTTAAGTACATATTATATTATCATTTTACGATATAAAATAAAGAATTCATATATAAATGAAATCTTTTAAAATAGAAACAAAATAGTTAAAATAAATAAATAAAAACTTTTTAAAATAGAAACGAAATATTCTTATAAATTACATTTAAAAGAACAAAATAAAAAAATTATTTATAATTTTTATGTTACCTTGTTGAAGTTGTTGACCATATTATTTCTAGTGAATTTTTTGAGCCTACAAAACAAATTATAAGATTACTATTTATACGAAAAAGTCAAATAAATAACAAAAAAAATTGTTTACCTTTACAGTTTTTAATGAAAGTCTGGAGTTGTGATGTTTGCTCGTATCTAAAAGATTGAGATATTGAATAATAATAGTGAATGACAATTGGTATAGAGTTTAAGTTTCAAATTTACAAAATAAAACAAATACATATAGATGAATATGCAAGTTATTTACATCGGTATTATGTCTTCCGTAGTATAAAAAAATTACATTGATTCTTCATGCTGTCTGGATGATTTCATCCTCTAGTCACAAACAATATCGTTAAGAAATATAGAACGGAAAAATATGGTGCAAAATAGGTTGATTAGAGTTGTTTTTATAGGAAGAAAATTAGTGTTCTATTGTGTAAAATATTTAAAAATTTTAATAATAATTAGTTAGCATATATTTAGCATTAATTCAAAAATATATTCAAAGCAATAATTTTCTATATTTATTTCATACGATTCAATAATTTTGGAAAATTTATATTTTGAATTCTAAATTGGTAAGTTTTGATAACATAAAAGGTTTGAAGAATTGTAGATATCCTTAGCAAGTTAAATAAAAATATTCGAATGAAGGTACGTAAGGAATCCAAAAATTAAGTTCCAAAAATTAGAATATTTTATGGTTATTTAAGGAAAAAATAAGATTTTAAGATTATTTAAAATTAAATTCTGAAAACTAGGATATAATTAGGATATTCTATGATTATTTAAGGAAAAAAAGGATTTTAAGAATATTTAAAATTAAATCTGAAAATTTTACATATAATTAGGATATTTTATGGTTATTTAAAGAAAAAAAATTATAATTGATCATAAAAATAAGAATTTGTTAAAAAATTTCTAATAATAAGATTATGGATGAATTATGTATCAAATATAGGGAAGATTCATGATTACTGCATGGTAATTATAGAGGTTACGATGTATAGGACTACAATTAAGGTTATTACATCAATAACCTTTCCAAAAAATTCGAACTCTATTATTTTAATAAAATCTGTAATGGCATTATGAGTAAATAAGGTTGAGTCAACGGATAATCTTTCAAAATGTTCTCCTTTTATTATGTAATAGATTTGCATTGACTAAGCCCATTTAAGTTTAAAGAAAGTCAAACTTAACTCACAATTGAACTATGTTAATGAATTTTAGTTAAATGTTAACATTATTTATCAAAAATCTGAGTTTTGTTTAACCTATCATTTTCCCTAAATTTATTCGACATATGACATAGTGACTTATTTTCTTATCTATTTATATCTTCTCGTCTATTTCTTGTCTTTTTTCTTCAATCTCTTGTCTTTTTTTTCTATATCAAAAATACGAAAGTCACCAAGGTGTTTTCGGCAACATAGAGGAAAAATTCAAACCGCCATTGAGAATGAAGATGGAGGTGGCATCCTCGAGTGGTTAGGGTACCCTGAATTTGGATTAAATAATGAAGAAGTGTTAGGTAACGATGAAGTAGCTGATGCTGAAGATAGTGAACAAGGGAACGATGTCGTGTCGTGTGAAGAAAATATACTTTAGAATTGGAAACCAATTTGAAAGAAAAGTGGTCAATTGAATTCATATTTTGAGAGTAATGCTAGTGGCGATGATATTTGAAAGATGATATCATACATGAGACAATGGAATCAGAGAATTGTTAAATAATCTTTTTGTTTATCGAACATGTGGGAGGATCACAAAGAAAATCACATGAAACATCATAAGTAAGTTCAATATTTATAGGATCTCAAGAAAGTTCGCAGTTTAGAGGATTACTCATTGGAGGATCACAAGAAGACTCACGTATTTGTAGTTTGCTATGTTGTTTTATGACAATATTTTTGTTTTTTGGTTTACAACAATGCTTTGTTATAAGACTTTGTTACTTTGTTTTTTTGTTGTTTAGAGACTTCTGAATGTTTCATTTTTTTCAAGACATAAAGATGAATCAAATCCTTGTTTGCATTTGACTTATTATGTTTATACAGTCTGCTTTATTCTTACTAGATAAAATTTGATTTTGCAATAGTTGAAAGCTTTTTTGGTTTAAGATTTTTTTTAGTGTGCTATCTTTTTCTTTGTTCAAAGATTTCATTAAAACTCAAACTGATATATTTGGGCTTAGAAATACACATTCCTCATAAGGCACAAGATAAAGCATATAAAGGTAAATGCTCATTGGGCTGGATAGATTTCTCCCAGATCTAGGAAGAATAATGAAACATTTGGGTCCATAAGGTGCATATCCAAATAAAATAAAATTCAGGCCCAGAACCAAAACCCTAAGGTAGCATGACTTAATTAGGGTTTGGGACTCTCAAGCGCCGCCGCCATCGAATCAAATTTCACCGGATCTGGAAGAACTCCGGTACGATGAATTTGCAATTTCTAGAGAGAAGACTCGTGATCCCATCTTTCTGGTAATGTTCACAATGAACTGGCTCCTCGCCGAATTAAAATCAACTAAGATGGAGCTTTGAAAAGGTTTAACAATCTCACATGGCTTGTGACAGCAAGGAGAGGTGGTCGTCAGACCTATCTCGGAGGCCAAAAGCTGATAATACTTGGAAGATCTCGAGTTGTAGAGAATGGATCTTGGCAGAGAAGCGAAGTCGGAGCAGTGGGTTCGGCTATAGCTGACACTACAAAAGGCTTGCTTTGGATTCTGGTGAAGCCTTGACAGAGACAGCAGTAAATACATAAGATCTCGCTATAGCCTCACCGTCGGAAGATCAGAATCTGACCTCGCGACCTCGGGATGGATCGATCTCGCCAAAGTGGTTTCTCGGAAGACCCGAGGGTCAATAGACCCAAGAAACCCAACAGAAGAAGGTTGAAGATGGAAGCCAGTGTCTTGCTCCGCTTTGCTGGACACTCTCGGTGGGTTTGCGGTGGAATCGCCATTCCAGATCTAGACTTACTGAGGTGAGTCTCAATATCACTGCCGAGATTAGAATTTGAAAAGAAAATAGAGAAGAAAAAGACAGTACAGAGACGAAAGCGGTTTAAGGAGAAAAGAAAAGACCGTCGCCGGCTGCCAAGGGAACCGCCGGCGATGACAAAAGGCACAATGTGAGATTTTTCTATAATCGTGTATGAGAGTTTTTCTCAGTTCAATTATTATACAAAAACTGAATGAGTTCTAGTGTGCTATCTAATTCTAATTCTACAATAACGTAACTAAATTACTCTTTATTTATACAATAATGTAACAATATGTTTTAAGCTCTTGCAAAAGTGCAAAATACTCTTACGAACTGTTCTAAGCTTTAGTTGTGATTTAATTAATGAGAAGCAGTCTGTTCACGCATTAAAAGATCCAAGACATGCTCCTGTAAATCACAAATTATAGAATAAAAGAATGAAATCAAGTAGAGGGAGAAGAGAACATAAGTCGATAGGAAAAAATGAGAAGATAAAAATCAAGCAAAGAGAAAAAATCATATGTCGAAGAACAAAAATTAGGGATTTAGAATTGAAGAAATTTGGAGAAAATAATAAATTAAACAAACTCAGAGTTTTAATAAATGATGTTAGGTTGAGTTTAATTGTGAGTTAAGTTTGACTTTCTTTAAGCCTAAATTGGCTTAGTCAAAGCAAATTATATATAATTTGGCAAATTTGTAGTTTAAGCCTAATTTGGCTATTTCATGTATGTTGAGTATTATTTTGGCCATTTTCTTATCATAAAATGTGGGTTTTCGAAATATTATTAACGAAACCTAATCATAGAGTAGAACACAAGAAAAAAAATTCACAGTTATACATATTTATTAAAGAGAACTAATGTGTATGTACTGTACAAATAAAGAGCAATCATTGGATCATAGTGAAGAAGACTCTACCAAATCCCAGATGGCCAATCTGATACTACTCTAACCACACTCTCTCGGCTTCTAGTCTTGCACTTATTCTCGACTCATTATGATCGTTTCTAAACGATGTTGTTTACACTTCCTCCTCCTTTTCCTTCGTTAAAGTCCCATCTCTCTCCACCACAAACCGATGATCGTCATAGTCTATGCCACCACAACATCCTCCACCGCTGCATTTCATGTCCCCATCGCCGTTGAGGCTCCCGTGGGAACTTTGCCTCTTGTGTATTAACCTCCGCTTCTTCTTGGCGCTGAGACATCGCCACCTGACATCCATGAAACTTTGATGAAAGTGAGAGTTAAAAAGTTAATGATGGCACATGAACAACAACAAAGCGCTACACCAGTCATCAATGGTTGCAGCCGCCCATGAACGACATATCTTACGAGAGCATTTGACCTCTTGGCCGTAACTGTGGTGGTTGTAATGTCATCGTCGATAGTCTTCTTCATCAATGGCGTCGTTTTGACTGTGGGTCCTGCCATGACTTCTACGTGAAACTCGAAGAGGGTTTTCCTCCATCATGATAGACCATTTATGAATAAATACACAACAACCAAAATGAGATTAGTCACTACCTTGTTATATATTGTACATCAAAATGTATTAAATTTATGGATCAAAAATTGAAATAAGTTTTTTTTTATCAAATTTGAAATTTATTGATTAGAAAGAATGTACAAGGGTAATAAAAAAAATTAGGCAAAAAACCCCAAAAATATTTACAGAAAGCAGGAACAAAAAAGAGATTAAGAGATTAAAATCTCATCTCAAACCACTTTTGGAGGAGTCCTGATAATCTATATGGGGATTGGTAACAAAGAGATGAAATGTGATTACGAATGGCTTTGTCTATAAGAACCACAAGAGCCTTATAATCCTGCCGTCGACCATGATGAATCCTATAATTTTGTTCCTGCCAAATGTAATACAGAATAGTCTGAAACAACATTTTGCGCAAGAAAGATGATAGATGGGAAGCACACGACAAGAGAAGAGATGCAATTGTGTCATACCAATCTGGAGTAGCTTGGCTAAGAAGCTTAGAAACAAGCTCAAATCAGACAACAAAACTGAAGGTACACGCAAAGAAGAGGTGGTCACGGGATTCCTCACGTTCTCCACAAAGAACACAGGGTTGAACAACACCCAAAGACTCATACGAGTACCAGTTGAAGACCTATCTCTCACAGCTAACCAGGCAATGAAGGAGAAAAGAGGGACTGCTTGTTTAAACCAAATAAAATTTGCCCAAGAGACTTTGATACCTGGAGTACGAATTTGATCCCAAGTAAAGGATGATGAGAAGCAAGGTATGAAAGTGTCAAGCAAATGCTTCCAAAGAAAAAGATCAAGACCTGCATCAGGTCCAGAGTAAGGGAAGTCACGCAAGGGAGCTAATAAAGAGACAAAACGGCGGCATCGAGTCAGCTTAGTAATCCAAGAGGGATCTGAGAGAGCATCAGCAACTTTAGTAGAACGAGGGAAACCCAAAAACCAAGACCCAGCATCAATAGTAATATCAATAAGATTTCCTAAAGGAGACCATTTATCAATCCAAAAGTGAGAATCATGACCACGTGAACCTCAACCTTGATAAAATGATAAGCTAAACTTCTAAGCTTCAAAAGCTTTTTCCAGATCCAAGAGCCTTTGCGACCTGCTTTGACATTCTAAAAAGAGGAGCATCGAAGTAAGAAGTGACGAGCCCAAGCAATCCAAAGCGAAGAGGTAGAGGAAAGAAGTTTCCAAATCAGATGAAGTGAGAAAACCTTAACAGAATCTCGAAGCATGCGTAAACCTAGACCTCCCTCATCAAGAGGTAAACACACATCATGCCATGAGACTTTCGCCTTTGAATTACCATTTGGGGATCCAGTCCAGATAAAAGTACCGCAAAGCCTCTCAAACTCGTTCAGACAACAAGAAGGAAGCTTAAAGACCGAGCACCAAAAATTCAAAGTACTCATGATAACAACTTTTATTAGTTGTAAGTGCCCAGCAAAGAAGAGTGATTTCAAAGCCGATGATAACATTCTGGATTTGTTCCCATCAATAAGAGGCTTATAGTCACTTTGAGACATTGATCTTGTAGCTAAAGGGAGACCAAGGTATTTAATCGGCAAGGTTCCAATAACTAGACCAGAAGAAGTTGAAGCAACATTCAGAATAAGATGGTTTGAACCTGCAGTGAAGACATAAGACTTGGCCGAGTTTATGTGCAGACCAGAAACCGCAGCAAACTCATTCATAACATCAATAAAACCAGAAAAAGATGAGGGATTTCCATAAAAAAACCAAGACATCATCAGCAAAATTGAGATGAGTAAGTCCAATAGGTTGACAAGTAAGATGGTAACCAAACCGACCACAAGCTGCAGCTCTATTTAGCACTTTGGATAACACATTGTTGATAATCACATAGATGTAGGGCGATAAAGAGCAGCCTTGACGAATACCTTTAGCACTAGGGAAAAAACCTTCAAAGTTACCATTTTACAGAGACAGAAGAAGAGGCAGTAGATATGCATTTATAGATCAAGTTGGCAAATAGATCAGGAATATGCATTGAACGCAAAACATCCAGGATGAAAAACCATTTAACAGTATCAAACGCTTTCGATATATCGAATTTTATTGCAGCTCTAGAAGAAATTGAAGGTTTGTGATAGTCCTTCACAAGTTTAGTGGCTAATAAAACATTTTCAAGTAATAGGCGAGACTTGACAAATGCAGTCTGATCTAATTCGATGGCTTCATGGAGGATATGTTACAATCTATTAGCTAGAATTTTAGAAATTACCTTGTAAATGAGATTATAACAGGCTATAGGTCTAAAATCCTTCATGGAGATGGCATCAGAATATCTTGGGACCAAAGCAAGACTCGTTGTATTTAATACTATAGACAAAAATCCAAAAAAGGAAGAAAGGTAGAACAGCTGCAATAAAGTCTGTACCCACCATTGACCAAGCAGGTTTAAAAAATTCAGCACTATGGCCAGGAGTCTTTTTAGAAGGCATAGAGAAAAGAATCTGAGTGATCTCAATAGAGGAAAAAGGAGCAATCAAACGAGAAGCTTGGTGAGAAGAACAACGATAATCAAGTAAGGAACCAAGATCAATATCTAAGCTTTAAATTTGGCTCTGAGCAGATGATTGGAGAAACTTCTTAAAATAATCTACTACCTTCTTTTTTATGCTAACAAGATCAGTAACAATCTGACCAGAATCAATTCTGAGACGCCTAATGGAGTTTTTGGAGGCCCAGGACTAAGTAACTTGATGAAAGAAGGCACTATTTTGATCACTTGCCTGAAGCCAAGAAATTCTCAATTTTTGCCAATAAAGTTTCTCTTCCACTTGTGCAAGATGGTGCGAACGAGAAGAGGCATCAACAGCTACAAAAAAATAAGAGGATCTGGATTTGCCAAAGCTTGATCTTGAAGATTACACAGAGAATCATAAGTAGCTTTAGTTTTCTGAGATAAATCACCATAGTGAGATTTTTTTAATAACCACAGTTCCAATTTCAAAAGCTTAAAGCAACGGTGAAACATGTGAAGCACAACTATTGAGTGAAATAGAGGAGGATACTGATCCCAAACCTCTTAACTAACAGAACAAAATAAGAATGATCCACAAGGAAGTTGAAAAATCGAAAAGGTCGACAAGCATCTTGAATCTGATCAGTAAAGAGATGAACTAAGCAACGAGCATTGTCTAAAATTCCTCTAGCTTCAAATATAGCAAAGGACTGAGGAAAAGAATGAAGCCAACTGTCATTCACAAGAGCGTGGTCAAGCTTTTTCCAATAGGATTAGCCACCTATTTGTTCCACCAAGAAAACTTGGGGCCTTGAAATGATAAATCTATCAAGTCACAGGAAGAGACAAAGTTCTGAAATCTGACCATACCTAGAGAAGCTAAACTATAAACACCACTGCAGGAGTGTTCATTAGTAGAAAAAATTTCATTGTAATCACCCAACAAAATCTAGGGAAGACCAAGATGCTTATAAGAATTCTTGAAAGATATAAGGCTATCCCAAAGAATTCTTCTATCAACTTTAGTATTAGAGGCGTAGATAGCAGAGTAGAAAAAGACCACACCAGTAGCTATAGTAGTAACAGCACAAGAGATAGGCTAAGTTGAGCTAGAGAGCAAATATACCTAAACAGAATCAGAGTAACAAAACCAAAGACATCCAAGACGATGGCTGTCATAATTGTTTAGAACATTCCAGCCATAAAGGTGAGAGTTTATGCATTTGAGAGAGTTTCCTGAAGGACCCGAGTCTCAATCAAACAACCAAAAAGGGGTTTCACATTTGAGATCCAACTTTTCAAAGCAGCATGTTTGCGAGGATGATTGAAACCCCACATATTCCAGGCAAAGACAAGACATCAATGCTTCCTAGAGGAATTTTTTTAGTATAAATTGGACCAGATAAGTCTTTATCTTTGTCACCTTTCCCAGCTTGAGAAGATTTTGATCTAAAATCTCTAGTTTTAAGCTTTGGACGCACAAGAAGAGTTTTCCACATCCTCTAAAAATTCACCTTCTTCATGAATATTCTCAAGGATCTGAAACCTAGAAGGAAAAACTGGTCGAGAGGAGAAATTAGAAGAAGATTCAGAGGATGGTTTATTACAATCAGAAAGTTTAGAGGAGATACCACCTGAATTTTTGATGGTGGTCCAGTCAAGAGATTGATGACTATCATCGGATTCCATAGCTGAACGCCTAGTCAATTGAGTACTGATTGGACATGTAGGACTTGTTTCAATAGGAACAAAACTCGCTTGAGACAGAGAAGGAGAATCTGAAATCAAAGCAGGTCCAAGAATAGTAACAAACGACTTTGTTAAAGTGGAAGAAGATACAACAAGAGTATTATTAGGACCATTAAGAGGGAAATCATCTCCTTGAACAAAATCACAACGTCCATTAAGAGTAGGATTCTGAAGAATAGAAGACGGTTTAGATTGAAAATGAGAGTTACACGAGTTAAAGTCATGATCCCATTTATGACAATTTACACACCATTTTGGTAACCAAGGATAAGACACATGAATCTTGGCCTTAGGAAAAGTACCAGCAGAAATGTTAATCCAAGAAGGGAGAGATATTAACATCAACCAAAACGTGAACTACATCAAATATGAGGCATTTCTCTGTCTTAGGATGCAACTTAATGGGAACACCAATATGACTGGCTAGGAAAGTCAGGCCTTTGTAAGAGAAGAAGTGCTTGGGAACATCAGCGAATTCCACCCAAAGAGGAATAGAGGTAAGCTCAGGATCAGAAGATGCTGATTCTAGAGACCATTCACGAGCTATCACAGGAGACTCTCCGCCAAAATCGACGACACAAAACACAAGCATGAATAGCACTATTATCAATGCAAAACAAAACTGAATAGGCAGAGACAAAATGAGAATCAATCTTGAGAGATTTCTTAGAGTTTTGCCAAATTTGATTAACTGTAGCATGAATAGAACCTATATGACGCACATCACCAATGAAGTTTCCCAAAACAAATAAAGACCATAAAGGAGTAGAATCCACAATCACATCATCCGGAATATAAGAAGAAACAACACCACCATCAAAGAAATCAAGAGCTAAATGGTAAGAGGTTACCAAACCAAAAGACTTAGCAACATTCACCCAGTCCTTGGCACCATTCAACAAAATCAGAGCAGGAGAAACCAATTTTATCTCAGCAGGAGAGAACGGATTTAGCATTGGAGATACATATAAGTCAGCCTCCATGGAGGCGACACTAAGAAAGAACAAGCGGAGCTAAGAAATTGCCAAATCACACTTGAGATGCAAACAAATCGAGAAGCAAAAGTTGTAAGAGAAGCCAAATCAACAGAAATTAAAACAGGAGAGGATTGGAGATCGAATAACAAATTGAAGAAAAAAGCAACATGAATCGGAGATCGGAGATCAAGAGATGAAGATGAGAGATTGCCAAATCGCCTTTCCATTCATAACCATTTGAAAAAGTTTTGCTTACAAGTTAATACATATAGGAAATAGTAAAACACTATTAAAACAACAAATAAAAATAGAGAGATGTAGGAAACAACAACTCGAGATTTTCTATGCACTTTCACTTAATGACCCAGACAGTTTTGATTTAGATTCATGACTCTCTTGTTCTATTTTTGTGCGTGAAAACAACATGTAACCGACTTTGATTTTTCTCTTTGATAAATTTAAATCAAAACTGATTTATATGGTTTGGTCTAATGAGTCTGCCAGTTTGTAAATTGGAAAGAGCATGTGGGAACAGATCCTTATATATATATATATATATTTTTTTTGTCAACTAGCCTAGTGGCTTTTAATTCTCCTCCTTATACTGCAGGTAGGGGGTTCGATCCCTGGTGCCTTGAGGATTTATAAAGTGGCAACACCACTGGGCCACCTGTCCTCAGCATATATATATATATATATATCTTTTTTTTACAATCAGAAACATAAAAATCTGTTTTATTAAATATTACTACTAAAAAGAGTTCTTCTAAAGATATGTAATGACGCCGAGGATAGGTGGCTCAATGATAGTGAACACTTTAGAAATTCTCAGACATCAGGGTGATTCCTCCCTGATGTAAGGAGAAGGAAAATAAGTGATTTTAGAATATGGGTTGTGGCAATGGATCAGGTTTTGTCGATCCAATTATTGTAAGGTTGACGAAAAAAGATATGTAATGAATTAATGATATATTTGTTTTCATCTTAGCTCTCTCAGTTTGTGTGGTAGTATTGTAGATTAGCATGAGTTTACCACGGGAATAATGATTTTAATAAGACATTTTTCTATTGTGCTGATTTCAACACAAATTATAGGGCAATGCATAATTTTGTACAAACTATATAAAAATTCAAATAAACGACATGAAATTTAATTTTTGTGGACCAAAATCAATATTGACCATCGAAAACATTAGAAAACAGTTAAAGTTTTGTTAAACATGTGTACCAGTAGGAAAAATGATTACTTTCACATCAAACCTCTTTTAGAATACTAATTTCAAATAAAATAAATATAATGAATATAAAATAAATAAATTAAATTTTAGTAGATATATTTTCTTTATATATATAATTTGAAATCTACATATTCTCAATATTAATCAAAGTTTGAGAGAAAGATATTTTTCCAAATACTATAACACCCACATGAACAAAAAATGAAGTTTGAGGCCATAAAATTCGAATCTACAAATTCTTAAAACTAACTAAAAATATAATGAAATTTTTTTCTAAAAGCTATGACCCAAAAATTTACAAAAAGAGGATTTAGGCCACAAAATTTGAAGTATAAATTCTCAAATAACAAAAAATAGAGTGCAAAGTTATTTTCTAAAAGTTGTAAATTTTGGAAATTTTTTTCACTCAATTTTTGATTAATTTAGAGAATGCATAGATTTCAAATTGTATATAAAAAGAAAATATATTTACTAAAATTTAATATATTATATTTAAATTTTTATATTTATATATATAATTTTTATGAATTTAATTTTGAAATTTACTTTTATAAAACTTTTGTAAATAGTAATTATTGAAATGATAATAAGTTTTATACTTTAGTTTAATGTAGTTTATGTTATATTCACTATTTGTATTTTATTTTAGTTGAAATCGATAGTCCAAAATAAGTTCTTTAAAATAGTTATTTTTTCTTACTGTACATATGTCGTTTAACAGAAATTTTTACGGTTAATATTAATTTTAGCCAAAAATTTAAAGTTTATGTTGTTTATTTGAATTTTTAGACAATTCGTATAGGATTATGCACTGTCCTATAGTTCATGTCGAAATCGTACGATAAAAAATATTTAGTTTGAAAATATTCATTATCTCGGTTTACCCCTATCTTTTATGTAGTAGTATATTTTAAAGAATTATGGTTGTTTATGAAGTTTATGCGTAAAAAAATCAATCAAGGATCAAATAGTTTAGTTGGATTCAACATATAGATATATGAAATTTGGTGCAAATATCTGCTAAGAACCAAAATTACTTTTCTCACTCTCGGACTTAACCTAATTTGTTCTAAAATTGTTGTAGATTGACTTCTTTGGTGTACTCATTCACGATCCTCGTCCTTATAGGTGCTTTTCTCTATGTCTTTTTTTTTTGTTTTAATTTAATTTATATTGGAACAGTCCCTTCGAAGACATCCGATAAAATTGAAACGATAGAGAGAAGATTAGTATGGCCCCTGCGTAAGAATGACACACTTTTCTCTATGTTTTTTTGGAGAATATTCTAATTTTCCTATCACCGCTGGATTATATAACATCTTCGTGCCAATCAATCTTCATAGATAGACAAGATCTTGTTTTACATAACTTGTTAGTGCGCTGACTCTTCTTTTACGGAAGATATTCTTTCCTTTACTCTTGATACTGATCCCTTTTGGGTCACTTTATAGGCCTACTGTCTTCTATATTAGATTTTTTTATCGGGCCTAAGCGATTTACACCTACCCGTCAAGGGTGATTAATAATAAAATGTTAAGTAATAAGAAATTTTAAATAGATAAATGTGATAACGTCGATGGTTAGTGAGAAGGATTCTCTTTCACGTGGAATGCCAGGTCCTTTTATGGTCCAATTACGTGGACCGTTTAAAATACAATTTTAGAAAATAAGTAGTAGTATAAAATAGATAGTATAATCCAAATAAAGTTTAGTCTTCCCACTTAACTTAGGAAACAATTGATAATCAATTACCCTATAAAAATAATACCCATACCTAAAATGCCTATTAGGAATCTCCATGCAAAATCATTCATCATAGTTGCATAATCAAGATTTCTAAGCATTTTTTTCTTTAACATAACCAACCCATTTAGCCTTTTTTGTGACACAATCGATCATAGGTAAGACTTTATCAATTTTAACTTAGAGAAACATCATTCAGTTGAAGCAACTAAAACTGGAATAGTTAGCTTTATCTTATATATAACCCATACATTAAGATAGAAATCTTTTAATTTCTTCACAAAATCAAATACTTTTATAGTCTCCTTTAAATTCTTGGGTAGATTTTCTCTCAAAACTTTGATTTCGAGAAATAAATTATTCCCATCAATATATGAAATTTCTCCACACTTAAGAAAAGTTTCACGCTTAATACATTATTTCTTCAAAGGGTCATCACTTGCTTATTTTAACTTTTCTGGACTGAACAAAAATCTAAAAGTACTTTCATACTCTAGAAATTGTTTTAACCTTGTATGGAAAGAAACAAAAGCTTGATCAATAATTTTTGATGAAATAATTAATTCTGAAATCCTCCTCCAAGCATAAAATAGGGTTAACATCATCACTTTTTTGTGGCTCTTTGTCAGAATATGTTCTTCTTCATATAAGGCACTTGCTCATCTTCTTAAACATATGTTCAATATTCATAGCAACAACAACTTTTAAGGCTTCACATTTTGTTTTTTGAAAATTAATTTTTCTGTAGTTTTGCAAAAAAGAAACTAACCTTTTTAGTTGAGAAATAACATCACTGATATCAATATCTTCAAACTCTAACTTCTTGCTGATTGTATTAACTACAAAAATATATTATACCATATAGACATACCAAACTAGAACTCAAATCCATCAATTCTATGTGTTTCACTTATTGTAAAATATTCAACATCATATATCACAGTTGGATTATCACTGTTTTCTGCTAAGTGAAGTAAAACATCTTTGATTTCCAAAGCTTTAAAATGGATTATTCTAAACCACTTTCAAGATACTTTTCTAACGTATATCCGATAAGGGTTTAAGTATGAGATCTCTAAAAATGTAGGACATACTTAATAATTTATACTCATATTTACATTGATTTTTTCTCCCCATAATTTTCTTTTATTAAAAATTTACAAAAACATAACTATATATATATATATGTGTGTGTGTGTGGAAAACAAAATTTTAAGCCCCTAAAATTATGGGGCCTCATTCAAATGTTTGATCTCAATGGTGTCAGGTCCAACACTGTGTATTTGTATTGTTAGATTTTTGTATCAACTTTTTAGGTATGAATCGTATTTACATTATTAACCGAACTAGAAAAATATTTTATATATATTTTTTACTGTTATAATATCCCTCTAAAACGATAGACTTGATATAAATTGATCTTATTAGTAAATTACATGAGAGAATAGAATCATATGAAAGCCGAGAATTGTGTGATATGTTCAGTGATTCATAATTATTACATTTTATCATGACAGACTAAGAATGCTAAGTTATAATTTATTACAACAAATTTTGTGTTGTAAAAACCTTTTAATATAGCTATGTTTGTTTATTGTAAAATAGTTTTATACAACATTATTTGTATGTTGTAAAATAGTTTTATAAGAAATTTTGTAATGCTTTTAAACTTCCTATAATGGCTATATCACTACAAGAAAGTATAGTAATTTTTGACAAAATTTTTGAATTGTTTGTGTTAGATTCCTTATACATATTTTGAGACCTTAAAATATAGGAAGGAGCTCGTAGGTAGTGTGATTACAGGCTATGAGGTATGTGATATTTTTTATTGATGAAATAAATATGTTAATCTGCTTATTTTTAATGGTTGCTCTTCGATGTGTAGTTTTATTGAATCTGTTGAGGATTGTGTTTTTTTCTTCATGTGTTACTAAAACTAAAGATGACTCTTTTTAAAGTGCACACATAATTGACCACGACAATACATGATTCCAAAGCCCACCTCAAGGTCCTAAGCTATGTATCAACAACTACATTTCTTTGGAAGCATTACCACAATGAGCTTGTGTTCGAAGTGTCGCAAGGCTATGGCTTTTTAAAAGGAACAGAAGTAAGACATAAACTGTTCTAAGCGAAATGAAAGATGCCATCTTTACATCAAATTCAACTTACCTGCATGATAATAAACCTCTGTATCTTTATTCTATTGGGTTTATGAAATGTTGTAGCTTTACAAATGTTTACTTTTGTCTAATTTTCTAATATTTTGGTCAAGATCTGTGGGTACCTGATGATACTAAAGCTAAAGGATTTGGTCACTCTTTTTAGGTTATCAAAAAAAGAAGCATGAGTACTTCTTTTGCAACAAGAGAAGACTTAGGTATCGAATTATGAATTTCATCTATAACAATTTGGACCTTTATAAGAAAACAATTGCTTTTCTTGTTTTATAATCTGATGGTGCAAACATTAATTGATCAAAACCACCAACAAGCAATGGATATTCTGATTCAAAACCCTATTTTGATGAAGGTCTTTTCAGGTTCACTTCTTTAATTTCCTTTTTTTTTTAATATTTGCATTCCTATGGTCTAATAAGTGATGAGGAACTTTGTTTCGGAGCTTCTCACTTAAGTATTTTGCTTGGACCCCTTTAGTTTTTAGTAGGAATTGGCTTAAAATTAGGGGATTATGTCGTTTCTAGATATGGACAATGTTTAGGTTTATGCTTCACCACTACGGCTGTATCAAAAAATTCATTTATAGTTAGAATTCAAACTTGTATATGATGATGGACATGAAGGAACTCATAGCTTATTGTCACAAAAAATCTAAAATACATTGACATTTGGGTAATATATCATTTTCCTTTGTTGGTTTACACTTAAAACTATGAGGAACATCCGATGTTCACCTTTTGTAAGTTGGTATACAGAGTTATCTATTATGTTTTAATTTTCATTGTTGATATAGATAAATAATGCCGGATCGAATGCATATAGCTTTAAACCTTTGGCAGAGGCCTCGAATGAGCATCTTATGTAAGTCATCGTGTTAAGTTTGATCCTTGTCTTACTTAGTTTTATCTATGTTGGGTTCAGTCATTTTTTTAAATCTTTAAAGCAGTGAAGTTTTGAAAACCAACACTCTTTGTCTGATGTTATGTTGTCGAGAGTTAAGGATATTAGTTTAGTATGTCTTAGGCTATTATCAGTTGAATTGACAGACATGTGCTCATGGTTTATAGGAAATGAGTATGATGTTGACTCAATCTCGAGGTGGTGATAACTTTTAATATTGATGGTGCTGGTTCATATGGGAAACCAACACCCATGTTCCAAATTTCACCAACCATACTTAGAAGTTTATTGAAGTTACTTGAGGAAAATATGATTAACAGATCTATATTAGGTTCTTGTATTCATCATCTAATGTAATTTTCTGACTAAAACGTTTGATAGGTTTGCTGGATATGGTGCAACTAAACAAAGCGTTGTTCACTTGACAAAGTCAATACACGTATGTTGAAGTAGTATCAGCCAAAGTCATTAAAAGAATATTGTTCACTTTATTTATAACTTCTTTCAATGTTTTTGTCTTTCATAGGCAGAGTTGGAGGTGCAAGATGTTAAAAATGTTGTGATGCATAATATATCTGTATGTATTTTCAAGTTTCATATATCATTTTTTTGTTTGTTTTTCTTTCCCATGAAGTTCTTAGTGTTTTCAACCCCTTTGATAGAGTTATACAGTGTAAGCCCCATAAATACAATTATACAATTTCGTATTGACATCAACTGGTACTATCTTCAAGTCAAAGGTGTTGTAAACGAATAATGTTATTATTGTAGTGCTTGTGCTTTTATTTGAATTCTGATACTATTTTGCAAATCTGATTCATTGATTTTTTTATTATTGCAAGAAATGAAAAAACTGGTCCACCTTAGCTAGTTTAAATAACTTGACTAAGCTAAATTAAATACAACTAATATAAGTTAGATTCAGTATTTTGTTCAGGTATGTTGAATATATTTTGGGATTGAGACTTCTGTCTGTAGCTAGGTAGACTGAATTTTGGATTTAGACTTGTGGCATGTATGACTAGAACCAAACTTATGTTATCTTGAATGAAACATTCAAGATAACATATCAAAATAACATTCCAAAAAATGTTTAATATCAAAAAAAGAACTGTTATGATTTAATATTATAGTGATGAAAACTAGTCATCAAACAATCTTTAATAGCAAACCAGAAAGCAATAATAAAATATAATACGACATTACAAAATTGCAATAGTAATGTGAACTATCATAGAATACAAGCTGAATTGTAGTATTTTATTAAAACAAATACAACATACTATAATAATGTCCATAATAATGTAAACCAAAGCAAACGAATTTTGTTATAATATATGACTTATTGTAGCAAACAAAAAAACGCTATCATTGGTCTTAAATCCACTATAGCTGCCGATGATATAGCAAAAGTGAACACACTATGTAAATCATATGATAGCCAAATTTCTGCGCTAATAATGTACATTTTTCTTGTAATGCAATAAAAATATCTTTTTCAAATCCTTCTAATTATTTTTGTTCTTGGATGGATCAACAACAACTTGATCCGGTGACATGCTTACTTACGGAGGAATATGCGGTGGAGTTGAGATAGTTCATGCCTTTTGCAACCAATCAAAATATCACACTTGAATCTCGTAAGATGTATTGTCCTTTTCTTAAATATAAAAGCAAAAGATTTATATTACAACTAACTAATTTTTTCTTATAAATGTAGACGCAAGAATGTGGAGGTGGTCCTCCAGATTATCTCATGTTGATGGAAGCAACAAATATCTCCAAAAAAATAAGGAGGTTGGAGATCATAAAGTTCGGGAAGTCATCGAGAATGTGAAGAAGAGGAGGCTTGACCTCATAACTTAGGAGGGTTCAATTACACAAGAGACAACTCGAGATCAGATGAACCATTTAATAATAAGGATAATATTCTTAAAGGAATATGATTTTAGTGCTAGTTATGGGCTTCGTGATCGATTGATTGATAGATTTCGTGATTGATTGATGAATTTAAGCTTGGATTGGTTTAAAGAAGATGATTTAGTTAATATTATCATATTCAATTTTTTTAGAGTTTATGTTATATCAATTTGTGATTATTCAGAAGAATATTTCTGTTTCTTGTTATGTGTTTATATTTTTGATATAGTATAAGACATGTTTCATGCCATTGTTGAAGCTTTAACGGAAAGAACATATTTTTTCTAGAAAAAAATCTATTTTAGTTTTTGGAAATATTATATAAGTTTATGAGGTAAAAACAATTGGTTTCATTATCCTGAATTAAAATTATATTAAATACCTGTAAAATTTTGATACCGGGTATTAATTCTTTTCTTGAATCTTAAGTAGTACTAGGTTTTGGTCTTAATGTCTTAATCACCATATGAAGTAAAATAAAGTGAAAGTAACTTTTTCTAGCAATTTTCACGTCCAAGTTAATGAAATTTTGTTCTGTGTGCAAGCCAGTCAGGTTATGTATGTACTTGTTTTGAATCTCAATCTTTTGAGCATTTTTTTCTCTTCAGAGTTTCTTATCCGATAATAATTGCATGTTTGCTTTGAAAACTTTAACTACACTACCACATGCTATTTGCTTGATTCTTTGAGGTTAACCCTTGTTTATATCTTTGATTTCAATGATGTATGTTGTTTGTTGTGTGTGTTAAGTTTAACGTGTGTTTACTGAATCGTCAAAACCAAAATATTGATGTGTGTTAACAATTATGTTAATGTGTGTTATATCTATTGACTATGTGTTGACATATATTTTTTAGGAAACATTGCAAAACAAGGGTCATTTGTTTGGGCTTGGTAAATTGGCGGAATCCAACGATTCTTTAATAGTCTTTCATAAAACCTCTACTCTTACACATGCTGAACGAGAAGAGCTTGAATAGTTTCGAAAAAAGCCAAAGAGGCGGCTCAATGAATGGCAATTACGAGCCGCAACTAAAGAAAAATATGGAGGACTTGACACAATTCAAGGCATAAGCAGAAAAGATGACAGAGTTTTGTGAAAGGATGGTAGTTTTCCGTGAACCAAGAGATCTTTTACCACCGCCCCTACGAAAATAATTTCATTTTATCAATATTTATGTTTTTATTTTGGAACTAATTAAAAAATTATTTAGATATAAATTCTAAATTCTATAATTTAAATTTGAATTTTTAATATTTCTTATAGAAAATTGAAATATAAATGAGAAATTTAAAATATTAAAAACTAATGTTGTTTTCGGTAGACTAGTACCGTCACTCATCGTCACAATTTCTGACTGTTATGGTAAAAAATTATCATAAATTTTTTATAACAAAGTACCATCGATAAGGGTCACAATTTATGACGACCAATATCATCACAAGTTTCAATGACTACATCGGTCGAAAATTATTGTGATTTTTATCACTATATTCTATCGATAACGATCAAAAATTTTGATGAGAAATGGACGTCAATTCCTATCAAAAATTTTGATGGTTTTCAATAATTTTAAAATTTTTGACCAAGTATTTTCTTCGGCCTAACAGAATAGAAAATAGGTCAAAATTTGGCTTTTTCAACGAGAAATGACAAATTTAGGCATCACAAATCGCATAATTTCTTGTATTGTAAATATACACCATGAGTTTTTTTGAAATTTTTGTTAAGATATGCTCAATTATAAACGTTATTTGTTGCTCTAAACTGAATCTTCCTTATGCACACACACAAAACTTATACTAAAAGAAAATATATATTAAACATCTAAAAGCATTCATACAACCAGATTTCTAACATCCAACAGTTTTTACAGCAAATCCAACATCCAATACTTTACTACATATCTGTTATTATACGACAAGAAATACTACATAAGATAATGTGTCAGGAGAATACCACTTTATCTTCAGGCCATGCAAGACATTTTATCAATTGCTTATTCTCTCCGTTGATTACTATTTTCTTGATCCGCTATTGTTAAATCGATCTCTATTGAATCCCTCCAACCTGCAGCATCTTTAATCTTAATTACATCCGCCCACACATTTACTGCATTCAGACCTAGCGGAACAAAGTGAACAAGTTGTTACAGACTATTTGTAGTGCAACGTCCTTCTGCAACTACCCACTTCTTCCAACTGATATTCATTAATTTTCACTTCTGATTTTCATTTGCAGGTTGTTCTATTTTACTACGCTGTCAGCAAAATAGATATCGGTAACCGAGTAAATATTATAAACATAAAGGTTAAGGAAGTAACAAACTTACCAAAGATTTTTTAACAGACAATAATGACAAAACTTTCTTGAATTTCTTAACAAGTGATGGTGGAGTTGATGTAGTTCTCTCCGGTTGAGAAGATGTGGTGTGCATCCGTGGAGATTAACTTGGAGAATGAACAAGGTCATCTGTTTCAAATAACACACTTGCTGCAAGTCATGCTACGAATATTTTAAAGCAATCTTCAATGGTAATCATCTCCATTGTAGGCCTCCAAAGAAATGTATGAGGTTGCTGTACAAGATCAACAAACACCTTCACTACATTTGATCCTAGTTGAATTCTATTGACCAATGCTTTTGGCTCTTGTGTCTGCCAACACACTTTAGCTACAACAACATTGTCATCTCAATTCCAATCTATTAGCTTGCATATATTCATACAAGATGTTGGGCTATAATATACATGTAGAAAGTATCACAACTCTGTTAAATTCTAATGACTAAATATACTATGAATTGATTATATACAAGTGTACCTTAGGTATATTGTCTTCTAGGTCATGTATAACATTTAGCCAAATACGACCTTTTGCAGGCAATGCACGGATTAACCATGAGGAATTCTCCATTCTATGAATTCATAGCGCTCTTGGGATGAACATTGTCTTGCGATAGATCCTTCTCCAACAACTTTCTCAATACTAAAGATATTACGTGCATCTCCAGAGAAATACATTTAGTTTTGTAGCAGTTTCTATCAACACCTCAATAGAATTATGCCCTAATGGTTCACAAGGTCTTGGACATCACAAGACAGAGGACGCCCTTCAGCTACTATATCATCTGAACCACACCAATCAAATAAAATGCACTTATGATGTCCTTTCCTATTCACACTTTACATTTTGTATGCACCGAATTTGCTATCAAATAAAGATGAGTAGTATACACATTAGAAATACATAACTACTTACCCTTGATTGCATCAACACATGATAGTCATGTGATTTGAGATTGGTGCCCTTACAATCATCAAGTGAAATGGAGTTTGAGATATTTGAACAATAACCATCTAGACCACTGAAATCAAATAACCGCTTACAAAATACTTTTTCTTCTCTTCCTTTGACAAAGACCAGGGTGCTGCATGCATCTATGTCCTTTTTCCTTGGATTATAGGATGCAAATCCTTCCAAATAACAAACATTTCAAGATCTTTTCAAACACTAAGTCTCCTTTGATTTCCCACAATGTAATATCGTAGAAACAATGCTTACAGCCACATTTCTCTTAACGTGCATTACATCTAAATTATATTTTAGCAGTAGTTATTGACAAAATATATATATATATATATATATATATATATGAAGATTCGTAAATCAAAACCAACAAACAATATTTGAACAAGAGATCATATATGTGTTCTTAAACATACCTCTAGATAAGCTAACCTGAAGAAAATCGATCTCTTCTTCCATCTTGACAACTCTTCTTTTTATTCTTCTTGACAACTCTATATCATCCTTTGATTTACTACCAACATCATCATTAGCATCAAGCCTTTTAATTTTTCTAATAGATTCCTTAAAATTCCCAAAATTATTCTTGAATTTACTCAAAATTTGAGAAATGTTATTACCAGTCAGTATCCTAGCCTTTATGCTTTCTTCCATGTCCAACTTTTCCATCAAACCATGTCTTCTTAAAACAATACCTATGAGCCAGAGGCATACACTTTCTATAGGACATATACACATGTTTCAATTCGGACTCAACCACATACTGTTTCTAGTCTTACCACATAGCTGACAACCCATTTTACCGTTCACTTCACAACCAACGAGAAGAATTGCTTCAAGAGTGAAAATATTCCTGCTAAATGCATCATAAGACAATTCTCCATTAGACCATAGATGCACAAGATCCTTAATAATAGAATCTAAGTATAAGTCAATGCTATTACCAGGTTGATGTGGACCAAAAATAAACAAAGTTAGCATAATATTCTCCTTCTTTATACAAAGATCAAGAGGCAAATTGTAACCAACCAACAAAACACGCCACCAACTATACCTTGTATTCTTCATATTAAACGGATTGAGTCCATCATTGAAAGGTCCAATCCAATGTTCCTTGGTTCTGCAGCAAACGAAGGATACTTGTCATTCATTTGATCGCTAGTCTCATAATCCACTAGGTGACGTAGTTTACCATCACTGTTCTTGTTACTGAAATTCCACCTTAGGTCTCTTGCTATTTCCTCCGGCCCAAACAACCTCTTGAGACATGGTATTATAGGAAAATACCTTAAGAATTTATGTGGTATTCCCTTCTTCACCACACCCGTATGCAGGTTAGTCTTCCATCGTGATGCATGGCATCTTAGGCAGTTATCAAGCTTCTTATAATGGTTCCTAAACAGGAAACAATCATTTACGCAAGCGTGGATCTTCTGGTAGCCCATGTCAAAGGACTTCAAGAATTTTTTCACCTCATATAGTGAAGTGTGAAGAACATTATTCTCTGTTAGCATTTCTAGTAATATTTCAAGTAAATCATTGAAGCTGTTATTCGACTACCCATTATGTGTCTTAAGTCTAAAAAAAGACACAATCGCTGACAGCTTACTATGAGAAACACAACTAGGATATATTGGCGTTTCTGCATCTGCCAATTTTGCAAGAAACTCATCATCATCAGCAGTTTCATATTTCTTTGCTAACTCTTCATCCAAGTACTCAGCTACTTGATATAGATTAAAAATCTCTCCATGGTAATCATTTAATTGCTTAGGAAAGTCAGACGTGTTCACATCACCATGATGGAACCAATCATTACACAACTTATACGACTTATACATCCTTCTTGTCAATAAATGAGCAACTACAATACTAGTTGTATGACGATCTATATTCCTACAAACTTTACATAGACAAACTATCATGCGACTGTGACCTAATTTTGAAGAGACTGCCTGGAAAAACTTCTAAGCATCCCTCTAATAAGCAGAATCAACTCTGAAGTGCGATCAATAATGGGAAAACACGCAAGAGAAAACATTTTTAAGACACCACAAATATTCTTTTAAATCACTACCTAAATATGTTCAAGCCCATACCTGCTAAGATGAACCCAATCCTTGTACAAGATTTTATTTCATTATCTTTAGTAAACCCACAAGCATCAGTTTTAGCAATTCTATACTATTTTTTAACTTGAATATAGGAAACATGATAATATTCAGTAAACATCAACTCAGCACAAGCATTAATTACCAACAATGACATTATCCTAACATAATTGCTACTAACAAATAACAGACATAAAAGACGCAACACAATCATTGATAATAATAAGCTATTAGAAGCTGTTACAACTCAGGCATTGATACTTACAATCATTGATAATATACAAACTAAAACCAATATTACATGACTTAGTAGAATGACTCCTAATCAACATGCCTCAGAAACAAGAACCAACTTAAACATTAAGTCTCTTATATTTTATTTGAAGGTTATAATAAACAAAACCAAAAAAGTTCATTAATCAGCTAAATATTCATATATACTGACAATAACAACAATATATGCATGATATGTGTAAATTTCAACTAGTTTTTGGAGTCACTTACCATTCATCTTACATTGATTCACACAATGTTTACATTATTTTAGAGTCCTTTTAGTGTCATTTGCAGACTTTTCATTGCATTGCATACATCTTGCATTAAAGTGATTTTTAGGTACTTGGAGAGCAAATTTGGAGCATTCTAGATGTAGAGAGACCTTGGGATTGGACATGAAGTTGGAGCACAACTTCGGTGCAGCTAAGGATGGAACTTGACTGAATTTTAGGAAGGATACAAGGTACTTGACCACCACACTCGATCTCCATGTGGTCGATTCCAAAGATTCTGATGAATTGCACCACACTCGATGGGTCTTTGTTGAGTGCCTCACTTTTCCGACTTGTTGAATTTTTTTCTCCGTGTTGACTTTTTAGGTCTTTTCCAAAAAGCATATAAATACCCCTCTTAAGACAAAAAACCCTACCCACATTTTATTTCTACTTTTGGCTACGTTTTATTATAGAACTCTCTCTTTTTCAATCTTGTAATCTCTTTGGAATGTTAAATCTTGTTTGATTCATTGAGTTTATGTAATTTTTTTTCTAGAAAATATTATTTATCTCTGTCTTATCTTTCCAATCATGTTATATATTTTATTTTATGGGTAATTTTTTTTTGATAACCCAGGTGTCCTGGTCCCCACCAGATTAGGTCCAGACTAGATAGCAACACTGCACAGCGGCACCCGTAGGGCCCCCCACAGAAGTGGGTGCCATTGATAAATAGCACACTGATACAGTCCCATAGGACGATGTCCTATATGTGCCATCAGACAAATCACATGACGCACTGGTCGGTCCTGGGAAGCTACAAGTCCTCATGTAAAATTTTGCAGTGGCCAGGCCTCAAACCATGGTGGCGGTACTTATAGTTGTAAGCCCATTACCACTAGGCCACAAGGCCTGGTTATTTTATGGGTAATTTTCCTGATGAATATTGAGTAGATCCATTAGGATTCTTGAGGAGATGGGCTAGATTAGTGTAGATCTAGGGATTTCTTGATTGCCTAATGTTGTTAATGCTTAGATCTCTTAAATTTTGTATACCCGTGAGGTCAGTAGACAACCCAGATTCCCTACGATAATATATGGAGTTCACTATGTTTGGATTTTTGCACGAGTAATACATGTTCCTTGTATTTTGCCAGGTGTGCTTAATGGTTATTTCTCCTTGATCATTGGAAATCTGATTAGAAGTTTTTCCACCTTCCAAGTGATTGATAAAATGCCTAACTAAACCAAACTTTGAGATAACCACTCCTACCTAACTCAAGGGATTGGATTTTTAGGATGTTTAATAGGTTATTTTTTCATGCCTACTTGTTAATAAATTGCTAATGAGAGTTAGATAAGATTGTAGTCTAAGTTGAGTTCAATTGCATTGGAAATGAAATTGATTGATTAGAATCTATTTTCTGGAGGTTATTCCTGATTGGTTTGTTAAGTATTTAAGATATTCCTAGCAAAGCACTAATCGATGATGCTACTCCTCAAGAGCCCCTTTATTGCTTATTATTTCTTTACTTATTTAGTTTGTTCTGTTTTGCTTTTCGATAATCTTGCTCTCTTTTATTCGAATTATTGACTTCAATTTCATCTTGTTCTTATTCCCTTTTGCTCATTTAGGTTGGTAGAAAATCATAAAATCCATTTGGCTAGAATTAGGTTGATATAATCACATTCTGGTTGATAGCATTCTCATCCATTTGCTTTGACACATTTTGTGCTGCAATGACTAAGATAGTGCATTAGGATAATTGAATCACATTGTAAAATATTGTTATCAACTTGGCACCATTGCCAATTGGGTTAACTGATTTGCTACAATTAGAATATTAGATCTCCTAAGATCAAGTTCTTGTTACTTTCGATTAAACAGGATGCTAAGAACTCGTTTATGTATTTGTTTGACTTTCAAAGGCACTTGGTCATCTTAGTCAATCTGTCCAGGTCGAGTGTATGGCTTACAGTCAGATTCTCACAAACTTGACATGCACACTTGATCACACTGTGGTCGAGTAAGCTCTTCTGGGTTTGATTCCAGGATGTATGCAGAAAATATCCAAGGGAAATCAGAATATATTATGTTACCTTGACAACATCTACTTGCTTCCCCGTGAATTGAGAGAGCAACAGGACAGATGTCAACTTGATCACCAGGATCAGGTTGAGATGGAAGACAACATACCACATGGTTTGAATGATCAAGGAACTCTTGTACAAAGGCCTCAAGCTAGGCCAAGACACATTTTAGCAAGTGATGCACCTAGCATTCACACCCAGCGACATGAAATTGTTCCACCTGCTATTCAGAACAACAACTTTGAGATCAAGAGTAGTCACATCTCCATGGCCCAACTTTGAGATCTTCTTCATTTTCTGTTCTTTCTTCTATGTTTGAGTAGTTTTCCAATCAGGTTTAGAGTTTTCTAGGAAATTAGGATTCAATGATTTAGGAACAAATAGGGCTCAATTATTTGTGTTCTCCATCTATTCATGTGTGTAATGCTTAGATTAGCCTCATCACCTAGTCTATGATCTTAGGTTGTTTAACTTTCCAAAAGCCTGTTAGACGCTTGAACTAGTATAGATGAACAACTAGCCCTTAACCAACGAAAGCTGGTGTTAAGGCTAGTTGGGGATCTATTAGACCCAATCGATAAAGCATGTTTACATAGGATCAATGATAGTTACGATCACCAGGTTGATAAACATAGTAATAGGCACCACGACAGTGGGTTTACTAGAATTTTTTGTCTAGGTCGAGAATTGGTTGAATGTATGGCTGAATAGATTTCCTGATTTGATTTCCTGTTCCTGATGAATTTTCTGTGCATGATGTTTTTTATTTATTAATTTCATATCGTTATTTTCTTTGTTTTGTTTTGTTCCCATCATTTTTTGAATTATCTTGGCTTAAGTTTTGTCTAAAGAGTGATAGTGTAATCATTGGTCTTTGTGGATTCAATACTTATGTGCTACATCGATACGATATGCACGAGAGGTTAAATTGGTATAATTAACCTTGTATCAATTTTGGGGCCGTTGTCGGAGACCAATTGTGTTGCCTTTTGATCTAAGACTGAACTTTAGTCTAAGATTTTCTTTACTAACATTTTTATTTTGACTATCCTTTTTTTAATTAGGTGTGTCTAAAATGAAAGTAAGTTGCTGACCATGAAATCTTACATTGATTGGTCATACGATGGAGCAGACATTGATAAACGGACCTGTTACAAATAATTCCAAGATGAGTCATATAAAGAGCCACTGTTTGAAGAGAATGAAAAAGCAATGGAGGAGATTGCTAGACTCCTTTTTAAAGATGAAGTTGAATAGGAGAATTGGGTTGCTGAAGGGAAGGTTCAAGAGAAGGCTTTTGTTGATAATGTTAAACAAGTAAACTCAACTAGTCTTGAGATTGACTTCATTTTTCCATCAAATGCATTCGATCCTCCAAGTAATTCAGGCTTCAAAGAAAATCTTAGGTAATATTGTACACTTATGGTAACTTGCTTTGATGAACATGTGCTTCTGCTTTTATGGGCAATTGTCTTTCTTCTTTGGTATGTTTTTTATTATGAAAATAGGAGGAGGACCAAAGGTGTATTGGCTCAATATTTTAATTCTCATGATTAACAAAGACAAAAGTCAAGCTAATGACTTTAAACAATTACTGAGTGGGAGGCAACCCACTAGCAAGTACTTTTCATTTTCTGCATTTTTCTTTATATGTTTTTCTTATTTTTGTTTTCGTATGTTTCAGGTAAGAGAAATCTGGTTAAGATGCTGAGATCGATCGATCTACCTTAAGATCGATCAATCCACGGGAAAAATGGAATCAGCACACAACAAGTCGATCGACCAAGGCACAAGAGATTGTTCGATCCACAGACAATATGCATTACCGCATGACCTCACCATAAAGGATCGATCAATCATTAGGACATATGCTTCTGCGCCCGACCTTTAGATGGACCTCATATTAAGAAACTGATCGGTCCATCTCTCTCAATAATTGAGATCAATTGTTCCTCTTAGAGATTGATTGATCCGAATGCTCACGTTTGTTTCTTTTCCATTATCTCACTTTATGTTCCTATGATATTTTTGTGTAAGTCGTGCTTCCATCAGATTTATTTTCACACCAGGACGGTGTGAGTCAAGTCTAGGAGAGTACACTTGTGGTGACTAATGCATTTTGTTTCTTTTGTTTTATTTTTGAGTATTTTTGTTATTTTTCTTGAGTCAGTCTTTCGCTTTTATTGAGTTTAAAAACTGGTGCTAGAAACAATGATTTTTGAGGTTTATTGCATTATCATAAACTAAGTACCATTAAATCAAACCTGACAAGAATCTATTGACTATTGGAAAACTCAGAGACTACGCAACTTCTCAGCATTACCCATATTATATTGGGTACTCAAAGAATCTCATGCTAGTTTCACACCTAACATGACTTAGTTTTCTTGTCATGTTGGTATGCATCAGATCAGTTTCTCTTTTCAATACAATGAAGGATTTTCCTGTGTAAGTATGGTTTCCCCTCTCTTAACTATTTCAATCATTTATGCTTAATCTTAAGTAACTATATAACAAAGTTGTGTTCATTATTGGTAAGCTGAGGGATTGAGGGAAAAAGTTCTTCAATGACGCTGCTCTTGCTTGATTAATGTTGGTAGGCTGAGGTAAATTCCAATGAAGCTACCATTTGCTTAAGTATATTTAGTAGAGTGAGAAAGAACTCCAATGAAGCTACTCTTGCTTACATCCTTTGAGTTGCTAAAGAACCAACCAATAAAAAAATACAATGATACCCTAGGTATGTAGGGAGAAATTGGTTGGAATTAAAATGAAATGAGAGGAAAAGAACCATATAGAAGGTAGTTTTGACACTAAAAGAGAAACCCATGTATCCTTTAATTGATATTCCCACGATGAGACAACACTTAGAGATCTTAGGAAGCTGCTATGGTGCATTCGGGTTACCCACTTGGAGTGTGGAGTTCGATTGGGACAATCCCTAAGTCTGGGGGAAGTACAAGGTGGTCTCGGTATTGTCTTGGAAATTTTATGTAGTTTACTAAAGGAATTGACTTGTAGTATTTTTTGACGTATGAGTTCTTTTGGTTACACTTTTTTCAGTTTTTGTTTGCTTGAGGACAAGCACGAAGCTAAGTTTGGGAGAATATGATGTACCTCACTTTTATCGGTTTCTTAGCCTTGTTTTTCATGGTTTTATAGAGTGAAAGTATGTGTATTAGAGTCTTTTATTCTGTTTTAGAGGCTTTTCAGTTCATAAGTCACCTTGGGAGTAGATGACCTATTTTGAGCAAAAACAAGCATATGGAGATGCAAAAGCATCAGATGTTTGGCTTGCTTTGAAAGACTTCCCACAAGTTCAATCGAGCTGAAATTTAGATATAAGATAACCACGTGAGGTAGCTTTCATTCGAACGTGGTTTAATGGCAATCGGACAAGTGGCTAGGAAGATATGACGATTTTACTAAAGATAGTTCGTTCCCTGCGCTACAAGAGGCTGCGCCCGATCTGAGGATCGATCAGCTAAGATCAAGATCTACTGATCCATCAACCGATCTACGGTGCTGTGCCAGAAAACTAAATTTACTTTATTTTGTACCAGACGCATTTTTAGTCTATTTAAACGAGATTTTTGAGGGTTTTAGAGAGCAGACTTTTACTTTTTGACAGCCATCTTTTAGATTTGGTTCTTGTAACCTTTGGGGAGAAGATCTGAGCCTCCACAACTCTTTTGAGAAGATTTTCTGAATCCCTTTTCTATTTAAATTCTGTTAATCTATTCTTCTTCATTGTTTGTTCTATCTTCTATGTATGAGTAGTTTTCCAATCATGATTAGGGTTTTCTAGGTAATTAGGATTCAATGATAGGAACAAATAGGGCTCGATTTTGTGTGTTCTAAATCTATTGGTCTGTGTAAGGCTTAGATTAGCCTGATCACCTAGTCTATGATCTTAGGTTGTTTAACTTTCCAAAAGCACATTAGATGCTTGAACTAGCATAGATGAGCAACTAGTCCTTAATCAACAAAAGCTGATGTTAAGGCTAGTTTGGAACTTATTAGACCCAATCGACAAAACATGTTTACATGTCAAGGACCAACGACAGTTAGTATCACCATATTGATAAACATAGTGGTAGGCACCACGACAATGGGTTTGCTAGAATTTTATGTCTAAGTCGAGAATTAGTTGAATGTATGTCCTGAATAGATTTCCTGATTTAATTTCTTGCTCCTGATGAATTCTCTATGCTCTATGCTTTTTATTTATTAATTTCATATCGTTATTTTCTTTGTTTTGTTTTGTTCCCATCATTGTTTGAATTTGTCTTAGCTTAAGTTTTATCTAAGGATTGACAATGTAACCATTGGTCTTCGCGGATTCAATCTTTAAGTGCTACATTGATACGATACGTACGAGAGGTTAAGTTGGTATAATTAACCTTGTATCACAATGGTAATTTCCTTAACAAAGATGTTGATGAAGGATAGGGATTAGTGGAGAACCTTGCCCAAGTAGATGGCCAATATGTTAAGGATTATGACAGGAATTTGAGAGGTACAACTGATTCAGATTCGGTGAGTAGAAAGGAGATGAAGACGATGAACAAAAAAATGGATAAGCTACTCTTGGTACATCAGAAACAAGTCCACTTTGTGTATGATGATGAATAGGTTCATGATGAGGAAGATGCTCAGGTTGAAGAGGTTAGTTTTGTTCATAATCAGGGAGGTTACAAAGGGTACAACAACTACAAATAGAACCCAAACCTTTCTGACATGAACACCAACGTTGCTAAGTCTACCCACCTTAGTCACAATCGGTTCAAACCAAGGCTTATGTTCAAAGCAGCAGTAACAAAAGATGTTCCATCCATCTCCACATGTTCCACTAGGGTATGAACAACAAGCTCATCCGCTATCCACATAACCTCATGAGGTAATGAATTGGCTAAATCAGATCCTACAAAGGCACACTTCTAGTAATGAGAATTCAAAAGAGAAGTTTGATGATGTTAACGCTAAGATAGATGCTTCTCATAATGATCTCAACTACAAATCTGAGTCACTGAACTCCATACTCAAGTATCTTGAGAGTCAACAATTATCTTCTTCTACTATGAAGACAACTAGGCAACTTCTTGGAAAATCAATTCAAAACCACAAGGAATACCATTCCAATGTCATAGCTCTTAGAAGTGGACGTGAATTTCTTATTCGTGCAGAGAATACTAAAGACACAGAGGACAGTGAAGCTCAAGAAGGGGAGAATTGTCTCATCAAAGATCAGGCCAAAAAATAAACTCTAGTGGTCACACTCGACCAAGAAACTCGTTCAGCTGGTGATCAAGTATAGCACACTCTGGCAGAAAATGTCACTCCTGACACTACACTTGAGCAGCTCACTCGACCTGAAAGTGATTGAGTCCAGCCTTCTGATGCTCAAAAACCCACAGTTCCACAGGAAAAGAACAAAATTTTTGTTCCCCATCTTACAAGCCAATTGCCTTTTTCTGGAAGGTTTAAGAAGGAACTGACTAAGAAGTACAAAACTCTCTTCGGTAAGCAGATGAAGGATATATAACTCAATATTCCCATCTTGGATGCCTTTATAATGGTACCTCATTACCAGAAGTTTCTGAAGGATGCAGTTAAGGAAAAACAAAAGAACTAAAGGGAATGGTAGTTCTTACTCATGAGTGTAGTGCCAATATCCAAAGAAACATGGTGCCAAAGAAGCTTAATGATCATGGGGCTTTTACAATCCCATGTTCTCTAGGTCCTTTAACCTTCAACAATTGTCTTTGCGATCTGGGGGCATCCATCAGTCTTATGTCACTCTCTGTTGCACAAATGTTGGGTTTCAAAAAGTTTATTACATGCAAAATCTCATTGGTCTTGGCTGATAGGTTCGCAGGGATTGCTCGTGGTATTTTAGAAGATTTACTTGTCGAAGTTAGAGGTGTAGAAATACCAACCAATTTTCCAATTCTGGAGATGGACGAGGAACACAAGGATCTATTAGTTTTTGCAAGACCATTTTTAGCTACTACTGGTACAGTGATTGATGTGCAAAAGGGAAAGATTCAGTTAAACATGGGGAAATACTTCAAAATGAAGTTCAACATCAAGGACGTAATAAAGTTTCCAACCATTGAGGGTCAACTATTCTGGGTTCAAGAAAGTGATCCTCTAGCTAATGAGTTGTTGGGAGAATTGGCAGAAGAGGATCACCTGCAAGTTGCTTTGACTAAGCCAGCTGTTGATGAGTATTTAAACAAGGAAGTTGAATGTTATTGTAAGCTTTTTGATGTTCACAAGCCGGTTAATGGGGCAGTTGAGTTTGAGAGCCTGAGTGGGATTGGGTCAAGGGTTATGGGACTAGTTAAGGAATGATCAACCTCAATCAGCCCAGAACTCTCCAGCATACTCGCACTCAACAACCACACTCGATCTACAAGTGGTTGAGTGCATACCAAATTCACTTGTTGACAATTGGTCCGAGCTTAAGGCACCTAAAGTGGAATCAAAACCACTTCCTAGTGGGTTAAGGTATGCTTTCTTAGGTGCTAACTTTACTTATCCTATTATAGTCAATGATGCATTAAATGATGATGACTTGCAAATGTCGTTGACTGAACTTAAATGATTTATAAAGGCTTTAAGATATTCTTTGGATGAAATTAAAGGTATATCACCTAGTCTTTTCACTCATAGGATCTATCTTGAAAATAAATCATACTCTAGCATTGAACATCGTAGGAGGTTAAATTCTAATCTGAAAGAAGTAGTTAAAAAGGAAATTCTCAAACTACTTGATGTTGATGTGATCTTTCCAATCTCTTATAGTAAATGAGTTTCACCAGTTCACTGTGTCCCTAAAAAGGGAGGAATTACTGTTGTTGAGAATGAGAAAAATGAATTGATTCCTACTAGAACTATCATTAGGCATATGATGCATTCACTATAGGAAGCTTAACTCTGCATCCAGGAAGGATCATTTTCCATTGCCTTTCATTGATCAAATGCTTGAGAGATTAGCATCCTTACTACTATTTTTTGATGGGTATTGTGGATTCCTATTCACCCAAATAACAAGAAGAAAACCACATTTACATATAGGAGAATGCCCTTGGGTTTATGTATTGCACCTGATACTTATCAGTGTTGTATGACTTTGATATTTCAGATTTAATTGAGGAGATGGTTGAGGTTTTCGTGAACAATTTCTTTGTCAAAGACTCTTCTTTATCTTCTTGTTTGTCGAATTTGTGCAGAGTACTTACCAGGTGTGTGGAAACCAATCTTGTGCCGAACTGGGAGAAGTGCCATTTTATGGTTAAAGAAGGGATTTTTTGGGGTCATAATATATTAGAGATGGGGATTGAAGTTTATCAGACTAAGATTGAGGTCATGGTACAGCTGCAGCATCCAAAGACAGTCAAGGATATTAGAAACTTATTGGGTCATGTAGGGTTTTATCGGAGGTTTATCAAGTATTTTCAAAGATTGCTAGACCATTAACTCGCCTATTGTGCAAGGAGACTGAATTTAGCTTCGATTCAGAATGTCTTGAAGCTTTCTTGCAGACTAATAAAGCTTAGTGAGTGCACCAATAGTTCAATCTCCATACTAGGATCTATCATTTGAGATCATGTGCGATGCGAGTGATTATGTTGTATGAGCTGTACAAGGTCAGAAGAAGGACAAGAAGTTGAATATTATCTACTATGCAAGTAGGATAGTCAATGAAGCTTAGGTTAAATATGCCACTACCGAGAAGAGCTCCTTGATGTAATCTTTGATTTTGAGAAGTTCAGGTCTTATCTTGTGGGTTCTAAGGTAATAGTGCATACTGACCATGCAGTCTTAAAGTTTTTGATTAAAAAGAAAGATGTTAAACCAAGGCTGCTAAGATGGATTATTGTTGCAAGAGTTTGATATGGAGATTGTGGATAAACCAGGAATTAAAATTGGTGTAGCTGAACATTTTTCAAGGATGATGATAGAAGATTTGATTCCTATTGATGATTTTATGTCTGAAGAACAACTCATGACTTTCAAAGTAGTCAAAAATTACTTACGGATCAAAGACAAGCTCGTTGGAATTTTATTGCCTTTGTATGTTGATTTGCTTAACTACTTGGTTGTTGGAGAAGTGCCCAAGAGTTCAAATTCCTACCAGTGGAGAAGTTCTTTAGAGATGTAAAACATTACTTTTGAGATGAGCCATATCTCACAAGAAGGGTTCTGATGGCCTGTTTAGAAGGTCCATTGCTGAGGAAGAAGTTCATGGTGTTTTAGAGCATTTCCATGGATCTTCTTATGGAGGACACTTTGCCACATTCAAGAAAATGCATAAAATACTACATGCTGGACTTTGGTGGCCTACTATGTTCATAGATGCTTAAACATGTATCTATAAATGTGATCATTGCCAAAGGGTGGGGAATGCTAGCAAGAAGAATGAAATACCTCATAATCCAATCTTGGAGATTGAAGTATTTGACTGTTGGGGAATTGACTCTATGGCCATTTAATCCACCATCTCATGGGAACACTACATTCTGGTGACAGTCGATTATGTTTCCAAGTGGGTTGAGGCTATAATATGCCCCACTAATGATGCTAAAGTGGTGTTGAGCCTGTTTAAGAACATCATATTCCCCAGATTTGGAGTTCCAAGAGTTGTGATCAGTAATGAAGGCTGTCACTTATCAATGAGCCATTTGAAAACCTACTGAAGAAACATGGAAGGTTGCTACACATTATCACCCACTGACTAGTGGTCAAGTGGAGATTTCAAACAAGTAGATTAAGGAAATTCTTTCAAGAGTTGTTGGAGTATCCAAGAGGGATTGGGCAATGAAGCTTGATGACACTTTATGGGCATACATGACACCTTACAAGACCCCTATTGGAAAGACTCCATTTCAGCTGCTTTATGAGAAATCATGTTATTTGCCTGTAGAGAATAAGTACAAGGCATTGTGAGTAACAAGGCTATTAAATTTCGATCTCAAGACAGCCCAAGAAAAATGGGCAATCGATTTGCATGAGTTAGAGGAGATCAGACTTGAAACTTATTAGAGATCAAAGGTTTACAAGAAAAAGACGAAAACATTCCATAATAAGAAGATCACACCTAAGAAGATCATAGCTTTTGATCAGGTGCTCATTTTCAACTCTAGAACCGAAGCTATTTCCTGGAAAGCTAAAGTCAAGATGGTTTGGTCTTTTTAAAGTCAAAGAAGTCTTACCATATGTAGTAATCACTCTGATTGACAAGAATGAAGGAGACTTTACTGTGAATAGACAAAGAGTGAAGCCTTAATTGGATAATGAGAACATTCCCGATAGGAAATATGTTCCTCTCAGTGAATCACCACACCTCAAATGGGAGTGGAAAGTCAAACTTAGTGGCTATAAACAAGCTCATTTAGGAAGAAGTCCCATGATATCTTTTGTACATATTTTTTTTGCTTTTTGACTTTTGTAAATTTTTTCTTGTTTGTTTTGGTATTTTCTTTGAGTTTTCAAGTCATAAGAAATGAAATATGGTCGAGTACAGTGTTTGAGGTAGCAATTCAGGAAAGTTGAACCCCAACGAACCAAAAAAACATCTGGACTCTGACCACCTTGCTCGATCAAATCCACTCTGATGCAAATTCTAGAGCTACAAAATTCAAACCACTTGTTTGTTGGTAGATCGAGGCCCCCACTCAAGTCACGAGTGCACGGTTCACATGGCTATGTTCTCCTTTGCAAGTCTTCACCTTAGTGGGAGATAATGACAACCTTTTTCTTCACGTGAATTAGAGTTGTAGAGGACATAATCTTTGCTTTAACACATATCCTATGCTTATACTTTTACCCACTTGATTTAACTTTACTTATAGCCAGATGCTCTTGTCTCCTATATTGTACACATGCATTTTCCATTATGCTCACTCACATAATCTACATAAACAGCCATACACTCCCATGCAACTCACACTTCACGCACATCACATACCACTCTTATTTGTTTTGCATTATCTCTCTTTAAGATTATTAGATTCCTCTTGAAGGAAAAAGACTAAACGAGTTATGGAGAAAGTCAAGGATCAAGTAGAGCATTGTGAGCTGAATTTTGAAGGAGAAAAAAAGGCACTCAATTAGTGTTCAATCAAGTGGGTCTACCTAGTAAAATACGTCTGCCTTGAGTCATGGTTCTTGAGTGTTGCTGACACAACTTCACGTGAAGGCACTCAGTTTTGGACAAATTTTTATGGGAGACAAAGACAACTCAGCATGACCCTTATCCTTTGCTTTTATCTTTATTTTAGCTCATAATTCAAATACTTTTGTCTCCACTTTTCAATCCCACCCTTTAAATAAACCGCCACTCATACTCCATTATATTACACACAACACTTGCTAGCATCTTTGCTCTCATTCTCTGGTTTTGAGTTTGTTTCTTGCAGAAGTTCTTGAACTCGAGGAAGTAAAAGCTGTCATGAGGCGTATAAAGTTTTATGAGCCGAGTTACAGGTATTGGAGGATTACACTCAATCACATACCACTCGAGTGAGCCGATCAAGTGCCTTTTTAGTGAGTTCTTGAAGCGAGTGTCTCTGTCGTGATGTCTCCTTGTGGTGCATAGCTAGCCAGGTACCTTAGAGCTAAAGCATAAGCAAGCTCTAGATTCCGCAAGAAGCCACAGATTGGAGAGAGTTCTATAAGAATTTCATAAGGAAGAACAAGCTGAAAAGGAAAAGGAAAGAAGGTGTTTGTTGAATCAGAGAGTGAAGAAGAGGCTCTAGATGAGAGTGAACATAAGAGCGAAGAAGCGGTTGCCATGGAAGAGTCCCCAGATGAAGCTGAGCATATGGATGAGCACGAGGATGTTGTAGAAGAAATGGAAACAAAGGCTATGTAACTCACACCATGAGTATTGGGTATTCAGAGGAAGAAACCATTGAGACTAATGAACGGTACCTAGCTGGACAGAGAGCAGCAGAGAGGCTAAAAAAAGCAAATCCAATAAAAGCTCTAGTGACATTGAGAGCTGTTGGTTACATCGGGACTTGTTACCCATAAAAAGAAGTTATGGATGCACTTGGCATCACTAGAGATGTTGACCTTCTATTGAAATATTATTGGTTGTTCAAATTTGCATTCTTTGAGTAACGAGCCTATAAAGAGGAGATGATGTTGTTCCTAGCATCTATGGAAGTGCATTCAATGATCCAGATCTTGAGAGTCTATTGGAAAAGGAAGGGAAAGGTTACATCACTTTCTCAATCAGAGAGAAAGGCTTCAGACTCACATTAAGAGAAATCTATACTCTGATTGAGGTCCTAATAGGAGAAAAGAAGAATGATAGACTAAACTTTGATGGAGAAGAACTAGAGGACTTATGGCAGATGATAGCTACTATGATAGCTACTGACAAGCACTTCTCCTCATTATGCTCAAGGGGTTCTCGGATCAGGAACCTAGGATTGAGGTACATAAGGATGACATTGGCTAGTACTTTCTTTGCGTGGAACCTAATAGACCCCATAAACCTTGGTGAAATGCAGATGTTAGCTACAACATCGGAGGAAGTTGTGGTTTAAAAGAGAGATGATTCGCCTATCAAAGGTGATGTGAACAATACTTGATTGACTGCTCTGTTTGCTAACCAACTTGCTTTATACAAAGATTGCACAATGAATGTGAAATCTAGTGACAACAAATATGTTTTTTGGTAGGAGGTATAGTGACTAACATTCTTGAAAAATGTGGTGTGCAAATCAACAATCAGAAAGGGATGAGCCAAAGTTCAAAGACATTAAAAACCTCAAGATGACTTATTTCCTATCAAAAAATTAAGTCAATGCAAAGTTTGTTTACCTTTTCCAACATCACGCAAGGAAGGTGGCTCGCCTATTACTCCCTTGTACAGAGTTAACATCAATGAGGATGGAAAGCAATGCAGATTTCATTCAGCCATTAAAGTCTTTGTATGACCCAAATGGACCAGCTCCTCCTCAGTCAGCTAAAGATAAAGATTTCGACCCAAAAGAGAACTACTTTGAAGATTACAATGCTCTTAGGCAAGGAGTTGGTTTGAGAGGAGCTCACAAACATATTGGGTTGCTTTAGAAAGTAAACTAGTGAATAGTGAAGAAAGTTAAACACCTAACATAAAGAGCGATGAAACATGAAAACAAGAGCATGAGATGATGTAGCATAGAGTGGCTGCTTTTGAAAGTAGAGATGATGGAACTTCTTCTGGTCAGGAATCCCATGATTATGAAGAATATTAGAGGCGCCAGTCAGTTTCTTTGGAGTCAACCTAAGAGTTAAAGCCGGCTGCAGCCAAATACTCCTTACTGGAAACTTTTACATACCGCATAAGAGATGGTTTACGCAGAGGAAGGCACTCAGTGCATCACTCGGTGAGCAGGCGATCAATTTTGCTCTAGCTACACAAAAAATTCCACACTCGAGTGTTCCACTCAATCAACAGGTGGTCGAGTCTCACCAGAACGTCCAACCATACACTTGGGAGAGTATGAACGCCTCCACTTCTAATTAATTTGGGTTTGAAAAGGTATACACTCCACATTCCACTGTATATATACCATTGCATATTTTGTTTTGTCTTAATTGAATGGTCTAGTATCTTCTTTTGAGCTTTTGTTATACAAGGGATTGTGTAATTTTAGTTCAAGGGATGGTTCTAGAAGAATTTAATGTAGTTTATTTTAATTATTATATTTTATTTTCATATTAGATCATGCATCCATATATGGTATAGAAAATCCAAAAACTTTTTCTTTTTCTTCATATTGGTCATGCATTGCATGTAACGCATACAATACCCAAATTTTATTTTGAAAAACTTGAAACATTATAAAAGAGTGTCATGTAGTTGTATTCATGTATGATTGATGCATCTACACTTATGTTTTTGGGAATTATCTTGTTAAGGATGAGCAATTTTGTTAGATTACCAGCTAGTGACCACTGTGAGCTTTTGGACTTGCGATTTTTCCCTTTAGAAAGCTGATGGGTAGATCGTTCAACTAGCAAACCTATGTTTGTGTTGTGTCTTGAAAGGGCCTGATTTGGTTCCTTCGAATTAAATTTAAACTGCTGACTTAGGGTCTTGAGATGCATTAAATGTTTTTCTTCCTTGAGCTTAACTTGACAAGACTAAGGGATCAATTTTCTTACAATTGAGTTCATTTGATGATACCTCAAGTGAACGGGAACTGTGTCTGAACTCGTATATTTTCGTGTTTCGCTTAGAGAAGGGAGAAAATGACATGAAGCAACCCTCTCATATTTGTAGGTCCTTTAAACAGACATAAAACAAACCTGTGATCGGTTGTGGATGATACAACTTTGGGCATGTGCAAATCTATATGAGAACAAGAAAATATAAAGTGCTTAAATGGATAGGTCATGTTAAGTTCAGTGAAGTTGAATACACTTTCATTCATTAATAGTTCTGTTTGAGGCCTTCACCACTAGAAATAAGGGATCAGATTTGTGTTCTCATAGTCTGTTAAACACTGTAATTTACCACCTTCAAATTCATCTTTCACATCATTTAGGTTGCATTCACTCATTTTAGGATAGATGGTATCCATTTTGCATCCTTAGAATCTAGGACTATGTGTTTGCATATTTTGCATGTTTTACATCTTTTTAAGGTGTTTGGAACGTCGGTGAGTGGAATGAGAATGCAACTATAATGCATAGAGAATAAGGATGGAAAGGAAAGTTGGAGCAAGGAGGAGAAAGGCCAAGGAAAGAGGAAGAATCGAGGTCAAGAAGGTGAAGGAGCTATGGATTGGCTGATCCACTCTAGGTTGTGGTTGATCCAAAACGGGGTTCCATCGATCCACCCTAGATTAGCTGATCCAGCATGGCTCATAGCCGATGCCCAGGTGGCCATGGCCATAGCCAACAAACATGCCATGAACGCAAATCACACCAGCTAAAACCAAGCGAGTTTCGGCTAAGCTATATGAGGCTTTAGCCAATCTGATCCGAGAAAACATGTGGTCAGGCCGCAGCTCACCCAGCATTGGCCGATGCCAGCATGGCTTCAACTGAACCCTCACCCAGAACCACTTAACTAATTTCTCTTTTATTTGGGATCCAATTTGGTTTGTCTCTAGTCGAACAAGTTAGTTTTAGGGTTTATTTCTAGCACTATTTAAAGGGAACAACCTTTGGTACAAGCCACCAACGCACTTTCTTTCACTCTTTTAGCAAGTTTTCAAATCATTATCCTTTGGTTTGTTGTGTTAAAGATTTGGAAAAGAGCTTTGTAGGATTTTCTTATGGATTTATGAATCAGCTTGTGTTTCATCTTACTATCAAGAGTTTCTTCTTAATCCCTTCTCCTTTTATCTTTATCATTCAACCATGTTTATCTATTACTTTGAGTTGTGTTTGAGTATGAGTGATTAGTCACCTAAGGGATTGAGTGTTAGGTAGATGTAGGGGTTTGATGATAGATTCTTGTTGTTAGGGTTGCTAAATCTATAGATTCTCCACTTAAGGTGCACTTGATGTTGGGTTTAGTCTGATCAGCTAGTAATCCTTAAGGCAGGGATTCATCGCCTGAGAGGTGTTCGATGAAATGCAGGAAAAAAAATTGTGGGTTTTTCCTAGCCAGCGAGAGCATAATGTTAGGGTGGAAAATGGTTTTAGTGAAATAGGTTTTAATGCTTTTCAGGTTATAGGCCGATAAACGAGAGTTTAGTTTTTCTATTTCTTGCAAAATCGGTTGATGCCACGAGAGTGAATTAGTCTAGATAGAATGACTTTCATGCTCTAGGATGGTGTTTTTTGTAAGAACCCTTTATTTACTTAGAGATATTATCATCCCCTCGAGCAGATTGCCTAATGTTACACTGATTTTATCGATTTATTACTGCTTGTTTCTTTGCTTTACTTTCATTTAAGTTGTTAGTATTCTAATTTACCAAAAACCATATCTATCTGTTGTAGCTTGAGTTGAATCCTTGTAATCTAATCTTGTTAGCTCTAGACTCCTCATGAATTCGAACCTCAAGTGCAATACACGACTAGTTGTTCATTTGTTGTATTTCTTTGGTTGTGTGCAAAAGTGTGCGATAAAATTGGTGCTGTTGTCGGGGAGTCTATGCAACTAGCCTTTTCGGTTTAGATAGATTTCCGACTAGGGCCTTTTATTTTTTTAGTTACTTACATTTCTCTTGTTGTTTTCTTTGCTCTCTTGTAGGTGTATGCAAACTCGAAGCTACCAAAGACAAGTTGATAATTGTGGTTTAGATTTGTTTCATCTTGAGGGAGAGTGTAGGATACTTGTTAGAGAGCAACGAGCCAAGGAACAAGAGGACCACAAATCTCATTTGGGTATGGCTGACATGAACAGTGAGCAACCTCAAGTTGCACATCACGATGAGAACAACAATGGGTTTGAATCACAACCTACTTCTACTCCATATGGGCCGCATAAGGAAAGACCGATTGGGCTTTTGATGAGCCCAACCTGCGAGAAGCTAGGCTAGGGATTCATGTCCCTTTTATACACATGCATAACTTTGAGGTGAAGTCTAGCTTGATCATCATGGTTCAAGACCATAGGTAGAGGACCATTAGTGGTTGCTCTCGATCACTTAGATCACTTAAAGATATTATGTAGAACCGTGATGATCGACTATGTTCCTAAAGACACCGTGAAAATGATCTTGTTCCCATTTTCTTTGGGGAGCAATGCATCTCAACGGGAGAAGAGCATCCCATCGGACTTCGTCTCCAATTGGCAGAATTTGAAGAGGGAATTTGTCACCAAGTTTTTCTCAAAGAAAAAGACAGCAAGGAACCAAACAAGGAGGAACCAAGAGTTTTCATGAAGCTTGAGAAAGAATTATAGGGTACACTAGGAGTTATCCTCATCATGGCGTGTCTAGGGGAAATCTACTGGGTATCCTCTACCGAGGAGGGAACAAGATAGTCCGTTGTGCATTGGACACGGCAAACAACGGGTCCTATGCCAATCTCACTTCTATGTAAGGAGACCGGTTAGTAGAGAATCTAGCGAGCGACACATGTTATGGGAGAGATAATGATCAGACTACTAAAGAATCAAGCATTGGGAAGCAAATGATTAAAGAGCTGAGTGACAAGATTGGCAAACTTGGTACGATCCTTCTTGTTGGAAAAAAGCCATAAAATTTGTTGGTGAAGTCGATATAGGACAGCCAAGTAATCAAGAAGAGGACTTTGACGGCTGTGAGGAGATTCAAGAGGAAGTGAACTTTGTGAGAAATAATGGCAGTTACTAAGGGGGATATAGGAACTAAAACTATGGAAACAACAATCTCTCCTACAGGAGCAATAATGTGGAGAACCCACAAGACCAAGTTTACCCTCCTAAACCACCTCAAGGAAAGCAATACAATTAAAAGAACTATATGAGCCAAGGACAAGGTGGAAACCAATAGAACTATGTCAAGCAACCTTACCAAAGAAACAATCAGCAAGCCTATCAACCGAAGAGTACCACCCCTCCATCGCAAGACCCTGAGTTCAAGAGCACGCTAGCTCAGCTCGTGGATCTACATGCAAAAGGTCAAATGGACATCAACCGTAAATTTGATGAAGTGAATGCCAAAATGGACAATGGGTACAACAAGCTTCAAGGAAGAATGGTATAACTTCTCAAGTTAAATCTCTCAAAAACCAAATGGCACAAGTGGCTTCTACAAGCCAAAGAACTTCAGGGAAGCTGCTGAGAAAACCTAACCGAGAGAATCATGCAATATCATCATTGACGATAAAGAGAAAGAAAGGGCTATTGAAGAAATTGCAAGACTACTGCATGGTTTGCTAGGGAAGAAAAAGTTCAAGCAAAAATCCAGTGTCAAAGACACCAAGGTCATTAAAGAAGAGCCTACGCTTGGTAAGGAGATCTTAATCGAAAATCGAGATTGGTACATTGAACTTGCCATTGCAGTTACTAAAGAAGAGTTTGTAGTAGCTAAAGAAAACAGGAGAGCATATGAGCTAAGGAATTTGATTAGGAGATAAATATAAAACACGCAGGTGGTGGTTGAACTGGATAGGGTTTTAGCTGCTAAAAACCAAGTCCCCAAGAGCAAAAAGAGAAAACCTAAGGGAGCCGGCGCCACCAAATCATATGATGAGTCTAGCCCCTATGCTGCTCCACTTCATTTTCTAGGAAGGTTTCTCACCAAATCACAAAAGAGAGTGCTCTCTCACTTCAAAAACTAGATGTGTGAGATAGGTGTTTTCGTACCAAAGATGGAGAGTCTTTATGGTGTTCTTGAGCAAGTTCAGTTCTTGAAGGACAATCTAGCTTATAGAGAGAACATCGACTAAAACTCACCATAAAAGCTGACCTTAACCCCGCACCTCACAGCCAAAGATCATGTCTAAGGATGGCGATCATGGTACCTTTGTAGTATTTTGTATACTATGAAAGTTGAGCTTTCATGATGCCTTGTGTGACTCTGATGCAAGTGTTAATCTGCTATCATATAAGATTGTGAAACTACTTGGGACTAAGAACATGAAGGAGACTTCATCAACAATCTCATTTGGAGATTACTCGTCAAAGGTGCTTTTACCCTCTAAAAATAGCGGAAGTGCACTATACCTACCGACTTTATACTAGTAGAAATGGAAGCCGAGCGCAAGGTTCCTTTGATTCTTGGTAGGTTTTTCCTTAGCATTGTAGGAGCTAAGATAGATTTCCTCAATAAGGAGGTTGTGCTACAGAAAGTGAGTAGACCACCAGATATCCGATCCAAGAGCCGAGAACGAACTTATATGGAGGGATTGAGTATGTTGGGAACTACATTGGTGATACTTTTAACTTCCTGAGGATGAAAGACTCGGATGCCAGAGCATCCGAGAAGGGTCCAACATAGCGACAAACACCTCAACAAAGTCAAGCTAGCAACTTAAACAAGCGCATTTGGGAGACAATCTCATGTTATCCTTGTACATATCCTTTAAGTTTTTGTTTTGTAATTTGATTTTCTTTATTTTGGTTTGTGCTTAGTGGTTTATGGTGTAGTAAATGGACTTATATTAAAGGAGGATTCAATATAGGGAGAAAACAACGTAAAGAATGGGTGAGAGAGCCCAAAGATGTGGAAGAGAGGCTTCAGCCAATCCAAGGAAGGGATCGACCAATCCATAAAGGGCTTCAGCCGAAGCGGAACAAGCTGCGATCAAAGCAATAAGACCATTTACGCCGTAAATTGTTTTGGCCAATCTGGCCAAGCATCGGCTGATCCGCGTTTGGCTTTGGCCGATCCGCCTTTTTGGAGGTGTGTGTGGTCTTTTTGCTTCTCCTTCCTTAAGACCACAAAGCAATTTCTCTTACCTCCTTCTCTTATCCACTCTCATTTGTTCCCCACAAAGCAACAAGATCTCTCATTTTCTATTTCTCACAAGCTTGATTTTATTAATTTATTTCCCACCAATCTATGATTATTTTATTCAAGTTTCACCAACACTTTAGCATATTTATTAAAGAAATCAAGGTATGTGCTTCTAGAACCTCTATTACCATGGAAGCTCCAGTACTCTATTTTGGGAATTTTTCATGGAATGGAAATTTTGTGATTGTTATGCTTGCATTTTAATGGATTTTACTTGGGAAACTTGAATTGAGCTTAGATTTGCAAGATTAGTGGAGAAAACTTACATTTTTGAGAAGTTAGGGTTTGAGACATGAATGATAATGAAAATCAGCATGTTGCTTGAGATTGGAGGATTCGAGCTTGTTTTGAACCTCCTATATGCCATGATTGAGCTTAAGCTAGTAGTGAATAAATAGTTTCTCCTTTACTTATAGAGAACTTTCTGGAAATGCGTTAAGAGTGTATGATGATTTGCTTCAACTTAAATTCTCATAATACCTTATTTGCCATTGGGTTTGCTTGCCTTGTTTACATAGGAAGTTGAGTTTGTGTCGGTACATTGGATTGTATGTTTTGTAACTTCTTTCTACCTCTTTCTGAGTATTGATTCTCATGCATTTTGGAAAATGGCAAACATTTTGGTGCATCATAAGTTGTCTTGAACTTCATTGTGCTTAAGTCTTTGATAAAGGATTAATGTTATAAATAGTATAATTTCATTGCAATCTTATTCTCGAAACTTAGCTTAACTTGTGAATGTTTGACAATCTGTAGGAAGAGGGAGAGGACCCTCCATCCATCGTATCTGTATAGACTTTGCGTACATCCCGTGCAGGGGTTTTCGTGACCCACTGCTCGAGGAGATGGGATTGGAACAAGACACTGGAACAATGTTCGACAATATGGGTCTCTCCAAGTTCCAATGCCCCCACCGTGAAATGGATATCAAAATAGCATGCTACTTCTTTGAGTCGGTGTTTCTCATCTATGAAGGCCCCGAGAACCCCCAATCGTAACTGGCATACTTAACTTACATGATGCGCAGGGAGTAGTTCTGAATAAGCATTCAGGAGATCTACGGCATTTTCCAATTCTCATACGGATTGGAGAAGGATTTTAGGATGTCCTGCTCAATACATGGGTTTTGGAATTTGATAGTCAAAGGTGACCTAAATGAGGGAATCATAGTAAATCTCATAAGAAACCCGACAAATAGAATGCTGACAATGTACCTTCGTGAGACTCTTTACTGCCAAACTGATGGAGCTAGGGAGAACTTGACACAAAGCGGACTATGTCTCCTGTACAAAGTACTTTATCCCTTTTTGGTTAACGTCTACACACATCCAATTTTCTCGAAGCAAATCAGTGAGGAAGTGAACCTAGGATTCATTTTCGCTCAGACCCTTGCAAACATGAGGACGAACCGGAGGAGATTAAAAGAGGCGCACTACTAGCTGGCCAACTCCCTTGAACCAATCTTCGTAACATCTGATGAGGGATTCTGCAAAGGTGCTACACTAGAAATCAGTTCATATTTCACTACACCAACCGCGATTGTGAGCTCAAACATTTCCGCCTCCCACGCCTAGGAAATAGCAAGCTCCTATCCCTAGCTAACATCACGGTCCAGAGACCCATGAGCTAGACCGACAACACTGGACCATCATCCTCAGCTTCATGGAATTTTGACGGATTGCTTAGCTCTTTGCGATTCATATCCGAGAAGGAGGAACAAGTCTTTCGTGATTACAACAACGACTCTGTAGAAGGCGACAACGATGCTCTTTTCAAAGAGCACACCATCACTAACCGAGGTACCCAAACCCCACGCTTTTGTATATATGTTCATAGTTTTCGTTTTGTGTCGCCTCACTAGGACAATGAGAGATAAGTCAAGAGGAGAGGGCAGGTACTAACACCGTCTTAAGTTTTTTTTATTTTCTTCTTTTTGAGTCTTGCATTAACCATAATCATGCATATTTTTCTTTAGCATTTAGAGGAAAAAAAATTCAAACAAAAAAAGTACAAAAAAGTTGCATTTAGTTTTCCTTGCATTACACATTTGTCTATTTGCATCTAGGATTTACATTTGCATTGGTAACAATGATGATTTCACGCCACAAAACATGTTTCATTTGTATAGTTTCATCAGAGTATGTTTGAAACATAAGGCCGGACCATGCTTTGAATTCTCAGTTTTTCATTCATTCCTTAGCTGAAATTTGCTTTGATTTAAATTTATTCCTTACTTTAGTAGAACCTAATTTAACCTGCAATTATCATAATGTGCATCAGATTTGGATTCATGGGTACATACACACACTTGGGTCTCCTTTCACCATTGTACCACGCTTGTTGACCTAAATAGCCATCTCCTATCATTGGAACGGTTCATCCACCCTAACCTAACTTTCTTTCAAGCCATTGTTATATGTTGAGTGTCTAAGGCCTTTTTTAGGATAAGCTTAATAGAAAATGTTAGGTTCAAGCCGACAAGAATGGTATTTCATGTAGTTCTAGTTCACGCTTTTTGAGCTAGATAGGACTAGGTGGGAAACCAAATTCTAGGGGTTTGGGAATTTGTATTTGTGTTGAAAAGAATAAATAGGAAAAGAACCTAAAAAGAAAAGACGGTCAACGGGATTCTTGGGAGAGAAAGGGGTACATACAAAAAGGATTAAATAAGTCTAGTAAAGGGTTTGGTAGTTTGCAATTGGTTAATTGTTTTGAGCAAAGCAAAAGAAAAAAAAACCAATTAAGTCTGACCACAACTTATAGAAGCCTAACTAGCCGGACACCATAAGTGCTTTAAGACCCCTCTCCTCAGAGTAAGATAAGCAAAAATGATCGAAGAAGAATAGGTCCAAAAGTTCAAGAATTAAACAGGCAAAATACCTTTGAAAAAAGGTAGATTAGGATCTTATTCTCCAGGCTTATTAGAAAGGGTAGTAATTGATCGAATATACTTGGGTAGATAGGATTTATTCTTGTATGCATCTATTGGTTCTTACCTTTAGCATTCTCCTAAAGCTCATTCTATTTATTGAGAGATCCAATATTCATGTATTGAGCTTCATGACAAGAAGAGATCATTTTTTAGCTCTTTACCTTACCTTTAGCCAAGTAAATCCATTGACTTTGCATAACTTGATCCATGGTTTTGATTAATAAATGTTAAAACGAATGGTAGATATGAATGATTTTCTAGATTGAGGTTGAGTCAAGATTGGGATGAGACAAGTATGGCTAAAGCTTTTTAGTAAAGCTTACTCACTTTGCAGCTAGGGTTCGAATTTCTTTATCAGCTTGTTTTGGCGTTTAAGTTCTCCCATAGGAACTTCTCCTTTCGGTTTTGTCGGTTATTTGCTTGAGGACAAGCAAAAGACAAATACAGAAGAGTTGATATACATTGTAATTTACCAACTTCACATGTATTTTTCACATTATTTAGGTTGCATATTCACTCATTTTATGATATATTGCATCTATTTTGCATCTTTAGAATCTAGGACAAGGTTTTTACATATTTTGCATGTTTTGCATCTTTTTCATGTGTTTGGAGCTTCAATGAGTGGTATGAGGATGGAGCCATAATGCATGGATAAGAAGGATGCTCAGAAAAGTTAGAGCAAAGAGGAGAATGGCCAAGGAAGGAGGAAAAACCATGGCCGAGAAAGAGAAGGAGCTACGGATCGGCCAATCCACTCGCCAATCTGGAATGGGCTTCGACCAATCTGATCTAGATCGACCAATCTGACCTAGATCGACCAATCCAGCATGGGCCGCAGCCAATGTGCAGGTGGCCGCGGCAAAAGCCAATGGACATGCTCGAACGCAGGCTGCGGCTGAAGCTAGGGCACATGCCATGAACACATATAACATTGGCTAAAGCTAGGCTGGCTTCAGCCGATCTGGTCTGAGAAGACACGAGGTCCGACCATAGTCTGCCAGCAGCGGCTGATGCCACCATGGCTTCGGCCGAACCCTTACCCAGGACCACTTATCTTATTTCTCTTTGATTTTGGATCCGACCCGGTTTGTCACGGGTCAACCCACTATGTTTTAGGAATTATTTCTAGCACTATTTAAAGGCAATAACCCTTGGTCCAAGAGAGCAACTCACATTCTTTCACTTTTTTAGCAAGTTTTTAAAACTTGATCATTTGGTTTTTTTGTGTTGAAGATCTGGAGAAGAACTTGGTAGGGTTTTCTTATGGATTTATATATCAGCTTGTGTTTTATCTTCCTACCAAGAGTTTCATCTTAATCCCTTTTCCTTTTATCGTTATCATTTTAACCATGTTTATCTTTTGCTTTAAGTTGTGTTTGAATATGAATGTGTCACCTAATGGGTTGAGAAATTAGGTAGATGTAGGGGTTTGATGATAGATTCTTGTTGTTAGGGTTACTAAATCTATAGGTCCTCCACTTAAAGTGTACTTAATACTGAGTTTAGTCTGATCAGCTAGTAATCATGAATGTAGATGAAATGCTGGAAAAAACCTTTTTGTGGGTTGTCCTTCCCTAGCCAGCGAAATCTGAGTATTAGGGTTGAATATGGTCTAAGTGGACTAGATTTAATGCTTGTCAAGTTATAGGTCAACAAACGAGAGTTTGGTTTCCATATTTCTTGCAAAGGCGCTGATGCCACAAGAGTGGATTAGTCTAGATAGAATGAGTTTCATACCCTAGAATGATGTTTTATGTAAGAACCCTTTATTTACTTAGATCTATTTTCACTCCCTGGATCTGATTGCCTAAGTATTTTAATTTACCAAAAACCATATTTATCTGCTTTAACTTGAGTCGATTCCTTGTAATCTGATCATGTTAGCTCTAGGATCCTCATATATTACAACCTCAAGTGCAACCAAGGACTAGTTATTCGTATTTGTTGTATTTATTTGGTTGTGTGCAAAAGCGGGCAATCAGAGATCGGCTTAGGTATAAGAGATTTTTGGATTGGATGCTAAGCCATTGTGGTATTTCCAATGGAATGGGGGCTCATATGTGGATTATGGTTTTCGATCTGATGAGTTGCTTGTTTGAAGTGAGATATTCCGTGTGTTTTCATCCTTTTCTCCTTACTTATTCTTGTTTGTTTGCTTGAGGGCAAGTAAAGACTAAATTTGAGAAGTTGATATGTGTACATCTGAACTAGTTTTAGGAGTCATTTGCCATTCATTTTTCATTGATTCACACAGTGTTTGCCTCGTTTTAGAGCTTTTTTAGCTTTATTTACATACTTTTCATTTGCATTGCATATATCTTGCATTAGAGTGATTTTTAGGTACTTAGAGAGATAATTTGGAGCATTCTAGATATAGACGATACCTTGGGAATGGACATGAAGTTGGAACACAGCTTGGGAGCAGCTAAGGATGGAACTAGACTGAATTTCAAGAAGGATACAAGGCACTCGAACACCACACTCGATCTGCATGTGGGCGAGTACAAAGATTCTGATGAATTACACCACACTCGATAGGTCTTGGTCGAGTGCCTCACTTTTCCGACTTGTTGAGTTTTTTCTCCGAGTTGGCTTTTTTAGGTCTCTTCCAAAAAGAGGAATAAATACCCCTCCTAAGACACAAAAACCATACCCAAGTTTTATTTCTACTTTTAGCTAAGTTTTATTGAAGAACTCTTCTTTTTCTATCTTGTAATTTCTATTGAATGCTACATCTTGTTTGATTCATTGAGTTTATGCAATTTCTTTTTTAGACTATTTTTTATCTCTTTCATATCTTTCTAATTATGTTATCTATTTTATTTTCTGGGTTAATGAAATTTTTGGTGAACATTAAGTAGATCTATCAGGGTTCTTAAGGAAATTGGCTACATTAGTGTAGATCTAGGGGTTTCTTGATTTCTTAAGGTTATTTATGCTTAGATCTCTTTAGTTTTGGTGTGCTTAATGCTTATTTCTCCTTGATCACTTGAAATCTGATTAGAGGTTTTTTCCACATGTCAAGTGTTTGATAAAATGTAATTGAATGTAATATTCATAAACTGTGAACCAGTCATTTGATAATATGATTCACTCATTTGATACTCTTATTGTGATATTTAATTGATGAGTATCCATATGGGGAGATATATAAACTAAAAAGACAAGTTCTTGTAATGAAATTAAAAGATATTTTTTTGTAGGGATTATAACAAGAATTTTCACATAAAAAATCATACACTTTTGTTAAGACTTTTTTGATGTTAAAGATACTAAAATGCAAAATATGTAGTTAACTTAGATAACAAAGAGTGAATACATGAATTGTTATGAAATATACTACAACTACATAAATTCATTTTTACAAACAAACAAATATAAATTTCACATTCGTAAACTAACAAAATTGTAAAAAATTTGAAAATTTCATACCCTATATATACCCTAAACCCTAAATTTAAATTATTTCTCTACCATCAAAATTTTTTACTTTTTGTTTTAATATTAAAGGAGGTCCATCCGAGATGTGGTTTGTTTTTGGAGGACATCCCTGCAGATTCTCTCTTAGAGAATTTGCACTCGTCACAGGCCTAAACTGTCGTCGTATCTTGACTCTGCACAGGTTGCTCAAATGCAGACTCCACTAGAAGGTGAGGCTCCTTTCTATAACCAACTGATGGGTACAGTAAAAGATGTTGAAGCTGAGAAAATATTGCATTGGTTGAAACAGAATAGACTTTTGCCTCCTCAAACGTGTATGTCTCGGGAATGGGCATTAAAGCTTGCCATGATTGTAATTCTTGAAGGTGTATTGATTCCTACCATATCTCAGCCCAAAGTTTCTCGTAAAAATGTAGAAATGTTATGGGATTTGGATCAGTTTGAAAGCTATCCTTGGGGTAGGGAAACCTTTTTTACAACTCTTGTGATGGTTACTGTTGGTAATGAGAATGTTCGATCTCACAATCTGCTTCTTGAAAAACTCCTTCAATTGCATACTACATTCCATGGCTTTGCAATTGTTTTCCAGCTTTGATTTTTGCAAGCTTTTCCAATGCTCACTTCACAGTTTCCTACGTCTTCCACGGACCGCACATTTATTGATCCTCCTTTTGTCAGGCATAGTCTTATGAGATCATATCATAACGCTAACATTAGGCGGTAGAGAACAACATATTTTGGTTGGTTTTTGTTTTATAGTTTCTATATTTTTTCTTTACGTCCTTATTTATGATTTCTTTTTATTTACTCATGTGTTGTGGGTTTTTTCCACCTTGAAGTATTGTTCATATTGCCTGGGGATTATGAATATGATGTCTCTTGTGGCGATGACGTCCCAGAGCCTTGATATCTCTTGCGGTGATGATGTCCTGGAGTCTGCTGTGCCTTCCATATTGTCTATGATTAACAAAAAAATTAATTGGGCCAATGAGATATGGGTTAGAGGCTATGATGAGCTTGACCCCCTTATTCCTCCCCCTCCAAAGCTATTCCCTCTAAACTTAAGGGTGTATTTAAGGGTATGCAGATAAAAGCCACTTCGTCTTAAGTTTAATGTGACCAAATCTAAGGCAACTATATCTTCACCATCGTCCCTGTAATCATTAGATACAAGCTAACAATTTGTGCCCCATGGCTGTGATGACGTCCTCGAGTTGAATCCTTCTGCACACCTATCATTGAAAAGCACCTCATTGTGCACTTGAGGGAAGCAACTCAGTGTGTTGTATTATCTGCTTCTCCATCTATTTATCATGTTAACGACAATTTTGGTACTTTCTTTGAAGTGGACATTACAAACAAGACGAGTTCTTGTAAGGTTTTTGACGTCTTTACAATCTCATGCTTTCATGTTCTTGCTGTATTCGGTGTTTCTGGTGTCCAAATTCATACTTTGGTAAACTCTTGTTACTCTCTAGCAACCTGAAAGAGTTTGTATGAAGTCATAATATATCCTGTCCAAAATGAACAGAACGTTGAGATGCCTTCGTCTTTAAATGACATCACTATTTTACTGCCAAATAGAAAAAGGCATGTTGGAAGGCCAAGAAAAATATAAATCCCATCTCGCAGAAAACTTCCAGTAAACTCTCATTTCCTTTTCACTATGTCCATCTATTTTATTTTAATATTTTTCTAATTATTAGTTCTTGCCATGCTTTTCCTTTGTAGTCATCCCAAAAATAAAGTCGATGTAAAGCAACATGTCATAACCGTGTTACATGGAAAAATTCTATATAAGCACTTTGTAACATCCGTGTTTTGGTTATGCTTCTTTATTTATTGTACTTAATGCGACAAGCTTTGTCATTCGGGTCTCTCGCATTTTTATACGCAATATATGTAGGGCATGGATTTTTTCTCTTGTTAATGTTAGTTTCAATAGTCTAACAAACATCATATATTTAAAAATTCCGAGAAACTAAGAATAACACATTAAGTTGTAGACACATAGAAAATTCCGAGAAACTAAGCACAACACATTAATTTCAAAGACGTATTAAGTTGTAGACATCTATTTTCACCTCAGCTGACGTATTTCAAATGTCTCCAACTAACCCTTAAAATATTGTTGCAAACTCGAACGCACTCCGCCATATGAAACAATTCTTACACTTTGAATCGAGTGAACATTCTACCTCTAAATGGTTATACTTATGAGCTAGAATGTATTGCAATATTGCAAGATACTTCTGAACCCTTTCAATTCTTATTTCTCTCAGCATTTCAATTACATCTGCAGCCACTTCTTCAGCTACCAATACAGATCCTGATTCTTCAACAAACTCCTCCAGTGTCTCATATTCTTCTTCAAAATCCCACACGAGATTTGGCACATCCTTAGAGCATATGCATGTTCCAATGTTTCTTCTCCACAATATTTTACAATATCATATGCATCTTCAATGTATCCATGTTATGCAACCAATCTTAATCACTCCATATTGTGCTCTTATGTTTCTAGCTTTAAAACACCTGTAAAACAAGTGTCTATATTGAGATCTATAATTTATCAGGTTTGGCATATTCGTTACCGTCCTCATGCATGCGCCTTTGAGTACAACTTCCTATCTGTCAAAGCGCCTCCCTAATCTGCAAGATGCAATAACTTATCCCAGCTCTTCAAACCCTTCATTACCTACCTAATACAGAATATTCATGATAATACTTTCTAGGAGATTAATAGAGTCTGATTTTGGCTGTTGGATACCATTCCATTTTTCTCCTTCTAGCTTCATCATCTCTTTTTTTAATTTAGCATCTTTTATTTAAGCAGAAATTGCTTATATAAGCTTATATCCATCATCTTTCTACTATGCCCAACGTCACATGTGTCATCATCTTACTCATTTCTCGTCTTTCAAATTTTACCGAAACACATTAAGTCTTTGTGCTTTTAGAGTAAAATTAGCGAGTAACTAAGGGCCATTTTATCTATTTAGTACTCTCGTTCGGTTACTTTGGGCATAATTACTCCTATCATATTTTTTGGGCATTTTTGCCAATTTATACTTCATTAAGGGCATTATTCATGAAATTCTAATTACAAATATTCTCCACTTAACAAATTTGGGTGAGTTTTAAAATAAATTTGAACATCTAACTACTAAATTTTCGATGGAGAGTTTTTTATTGACTTAATTAAGCTGTGTTGAGAAAGGAATGTATAAGTTAAGTATAATAGTACATAAAAGTTTGTACATTTCAGTGATGTGCATTTAATTAGGAGTTGGGTTATATATTGAAGAGTATATATGAGTTTTAATAGTTTTATATGTACGTAGTATTATATATAGAGTTCACTATCCAAATCCCCCTCAAAACTATCATATAACATTATTTACACACTAAACTATGTTCGTTTTAAATTTATCCGCTCAGAGAAATTACAAACTTATTTCCCCACTTAGAGAAGCTCCAAATTTATTTCTCCTTTTATAAAAATTACAGACTAATTTACCCACAACATCGGTTTACTATTGGTTTAATGTATACCAATTAAACTTTAACCACCTGAACCGATAATTATCCAATTACAACACCCAAAACTCTGAACCTCAACTATACGATCCGAATTCTGGAAAAAATTTATCAGTTCTGGGTAAATTATGAACCCTAAATTCAAACTCAAAATTCTCATTTGAAGTTAATCTCTTTTGAAATCGAATCTCATCTTAAAAATCGAATCTCTATTTTAAAACCAAATCTCATCTCTAAAAAGCTCAATCGAATTTGACTCCAAAGTTTGTGTCATTGATTGATTGTTTTGTTCCAACAAATTTGATCCTTTATCACTTTTTCCCAAGAACTTCAAAAAAGGTTTGTTTTCTTCGATGGGTTCTTCGTCTTGGCAACCCAAACTTGATTACTTGTCTAAAGTTTTATTGATTGGAGATTCTGGTGTTGGAAAAAGCTCTCTCTCTTGTTGAGTTTCTCATCGAATATATTTGATGATGATCTTTCTCCTACTATTGCAACTTCTCCGAGTGTAGAATTAATTTTGCAATTTCCCTGAGTGGATAAATTTAAAGAGGGTATAGTTCTGTGTCTAAATGATATTATATGCTAGTTTTAAGGGAGATTTGCATCATCGACCCTTATATATCTTATATATTAAAGTGAGAGACACTTTTATTTTGGTTGTGTTATAAACTATATAATAAAATTATCATATATTTTATAACTACTCTTAAAAATAAGATTAAAATAAGTATTATTACAAATTAATATATAAATTTTTAAAATTAATAAAAAATTAATAGAAAAAATCCCAAAGAAATTAAAATTTAATAAAATTATATTGGTTACAAATTCGTTTATTGATACTGTTCTGGTTCGGGTTTGGATTAAATTTTTTGGATACATAGATTTATGACACATTCAGGTATTTTATTTGGTTCGATTCATCTAATTCAGTATTTTGGTTATTTTGATTTAAGACTTATTCTAATATTTTTATTTCTCGGACAGAATTTGGTTCGGTATTCAACTATTTTTATATAAAAATTAAAAATTTACAAAAAAATAAATAGAAAAACTCTAAAATTTGGTTTCTTATTAGGTTCCAGTTCGGGTTTAGGTTCAGTTTTTTAGGATGCATAGATTTCTCGGATAGAATTTGGTTATGTATAGATCAAGTTCGAGCATTTTTATATAAAAATTAAAAATTAAATAGAAAAACTTTTAAATTTGGTTCTTTATTTGGTTCCGGTTTGGGTTTGGGTTCGGTTTCTAAATATATAGATTTATGACCCATTGAATTAGTTTGTCGATTTTGTTCGGGTTGATTTCTGTTCGAGTTTTGGGATACAAAATATCAACACAGATGTAAAAACCAAATAAACACATATTGAGGAAAAACAATCAAATTTCACGCTATAGCATGGGTTAAATTCTAGTATAATTTAAAAGGTTTGTTTATTATCTGGATAAGTATAGAAGAATGTTGTTTTTATGTTGAAAATAGACACCTAAATTTATTATCATTTACAAGTTTCTGAAAATTTAGGTGAATGATATAAGTTTCTCATTAATTTAATTCTCCCATTTTGATTGAGAATGAAGTTACCAACTCACCTAGTGCTAGATCTGATCACATTGTCATATAACATTTGAATGAGGCTCCTAAAATTTGAAGGCTCCCAATTATTTTCCTTCATATATATATATATATATATATATATATATATGTGTATGTGTAATTATATATTATAAAATTTCTAAAACGAATTAAGAAGAAAATTATGTAATATGGTTACAAGTTATTGTTTGGGTCCTAAATTTTTGGGATGTGAATATTATATTCAATTAATAAGCGTAGAATTTTTATTAAGCATGAAGAATTTTCAGAGATTAATGTGACTGATATATATTTGAAAATCAAAGTTTTAAAAGAAATTTTACCAAAGCATTTAAAGAAAATTACAAGTATTTGATTTTTTTGAAGTTTTGAAGAGATTCCAGGATTGTTATCCAAATGTATGAGTTGCATATAGGATAATTCTTACTATTCTAGTTTTCATTGCTTCGGTTGAAAGAAATTTCTCTGAATTGGAGTTGATAAAATCTTACCTACGATCGACTATGTCACAAGAAAAACTAAATGGATTGACTCTATTATCAATAGAGTAAGATATGCTTAAAAATCTAAATTATACAACCTTGATGAATGATTTTATAGAGAAAGATGTAAGAGCTATTTTGCAGAAACAAGTTGTACTATTGTTTTTTCTTCCAACTTGAATTTTATTTAATTTTTGATTTTTTTTTTTTTGTATCGTTGCTTCAATATTTTGAATAGAGCCTCATAAAGTTCAACTACAGCTCTGACCTAATCCCTAAATACACTTAGATTAACTAAATAGATCGAAAATAAGAATTATTGAAAAGACATTACCATTAAATATTTTCTAAACTTGCATGTCTAGACATGACCTTGGACGAATAGACGTAGTGGTAGTTTTTCGTGTTCCATCTGCCATGATATCAATAAAGTTAGACGAATAAGAAATTTGTTAGATATTACAAATATACGAGATTTCTATATTAAGATAAGTATCTAAAAGGCATTGAGCATATTAAACATATAACAACACCATTAATGCTAAATGAACGTGATAAGAGAAGTTGGAAACAACACTGGTGCAGTTAAGGCTTAAAACTAAAATGTAATAAACAAACCTTTTAAATACATTAAAAGGGTGTACTGGAAGTATAATTTCAAAGATTTTGGATTTTCTCTAAAATTATCTATTATTAAACTGATGATTTTTAAAAGTCTTATCAGATCCTATGTTATTAAACTTGGTATTTATATAAAATTATATAAAATAATCTAAAATCTCTTGTTATTCAATTAAGAATTACTCAAAATCATGTGTTATTAAAAAGTTAACTAATTGTTAAAATTCTCTATTTGATTTTGAGAGATTGTGAACACTTTTTTATTATAAAAAAATAAAGAATGAAATCTCAACCTCATAAGGTGTGATTTCAACTCAAAAAAATATACATTTCTAAATGAAAAAAATATTTCATAAAAGAAAAAAAAAATTAAAAATTCAGAATTTATCCGATATATTTGAATGAAAAAGAAAGAAAAAAATTTGTTTAGTTGTTTAAAGCAAAATAGAAGACAAAATCAGGTATCTCGCAGCCATTGTCATCAACCTCTTTGGTAGTGAGGTGGACGCCATCATCAACCTCCATGGATCTTTGATGAGGACCTCAACCCTAGCAACCAAGACATTTACCGAGAGAACCTAGAAGAGATACTGGCTCATCAAGACATTGCAACTATGAAGAATCCTCCCAAAATAAGATCATGAGCTAGGAGACATAGAGAAGTGTTTAACAAGTCTATCCAAAGCATGTTGACCCAAAGAAATGAAGAAGAAGAGGCTGAACATTAAGATGAACCCGATATAGCCTGAATGGAGCCATTTGAAGGCCAAGTGATGTTATTCTCAATTCAGCCACTAATGGGACCAGCTAAGGACGTTCCAAACTTGCCAAAATGACTCTATGATATGTGTTTCTATAAAGATATTCTGGTTTGTTCTTTTTGTAAGATTTGAAAAGATCCAAATCTTTAATTGTTTTCTTTCTTAGTTATAGTCGTTTGTTTGGACATTTAAGTCTTTAGTAATCATTGTACTATGGTTCCATTAGCTGCACGAACCAGTTTATAAGGTTCTTTTAGCAACCTTGTAACATTCACCTTTTGATCAATAAAATAAAGTAGTTCTTCTCAAAGTGAGAATTCATCGATTTCTTTTGAGTTCTAGTCTTTTCTTGTGAGTGATATCAAGGCGACTTTATTTCTAGACTTATCACAAGTTTTATATCACTTGTGTAGCATCTCTCGATCCATCCATTATCCCATTCCACCTGCTGATTATCTAGAGAGTGACTTGAGTCCAGCTAATCAATCCCATCACAACACAACAATCATCTATTGTTCTTGAGGAGAATGACTTGAGTCCAACCTCTCGAATCCATCACCTTCCTCATGAGATAAATCCCCTAATCTTACATCATTTTCTTATCAGAGCCAAAGATTCCTATCCCAAGTTGTTTTCATCCAACCTTTATCTTTTACATTTCTGTTTTGTTTTGTTTTTGTTTCTTATAAATCAAAAAAAGAACTCATAAAATTTTTGTTTCATGTGTTTTGTTTCAACTTTAAAATCAATAAAAACTCATAAAATCTAATTATTTTTGTTTTTGTTAACTTAAACCCCATAAAAGCCATTTAAATGTTCTTTTAATTTTTTAGAAATCTTTGTTATTTTATTTATTAAAAAAGAAAACCAAAAACAAACTTTGTTTCCGTTGATTGTTTCTTTTTCTTTTTTTTGTCAACTAGTCTAGTGACTTTTAATTCCCATCTTTATACTGCAGGTAGGAGGTTCGATCCCTGGTGCCTTGAAGATTTGTAAAGTGACAACAGCACTGGGCCACCTGTCCTCGACAGATTGTTTCTTTCTAAAAAAAATTATTTCTATTCTGTTAAAACAATGAAAAAACGTAAAATAGTTTAATACTTGTAGAATTGAGCTTAAAATCAATAGCTTAAGGAGTAAGCTATCCAATAGATAAGATCAAAGATTAATTTAGGAGTTATCTAAACTTAAGTTTAGGAGTTATCTAAACTTATCCTATTAAGCGTAGGAAATCGAGAATCTTGTCTATAAATAAGGACTTACCAATGTGTGGTAAGACTTGTGAATTGTGATTGAGAGTTTAGCTTTTGAGTTATTTTCCTAAGCTAATAAAGAAAGTTATTCTTTAAATCATTCTTCATACAAATTATAATCTTTGATTCTTCAATTGGTATCAGAGCAAAGGTTGAATCAAAGAAGTTTTCGAGTTAGAGAGTTTCGAAAAGAGCAATTTTTCGAAACATGGAAGATTTACCGATTGTTTCATTCGAGAAGAAAGGAGGTGGAGGACCATCTTCGGTGCAATGTCCTATGTTGAACTCAACAAACTACACCGTTTGGGCTATGAGAATGAAGGTTTGTCTCAAAATCTCAAAGGTGTGGGATGTTATTGAATAAGGATCAACCGATGTTGACAAAAACAACTTGGCGATGGGGTTATTGTTTCAATC
>OVBA01000620.1:0-60651 GCA_900406435.1 Lepidium aucheri | reverse complement strand
TATCCTTGCTGGTATTTATGATTGTCTCATCTTACCAATATCATATCATCCGTGTTGCACATGTCTCATCCATTGATCAGCTTGCTGATGCCCTCACGAAGCCCCTACCACGCACCAGTTTCGAACTCTATCATTCAAGATCGGACTCTCCTCTTGCCATCCGTCTTGAGGGGGTGTGATAGAGATAAGGAAGGAACCATTGTAATTATATGCAGATATTCTTATTTCCTTGTACAAAGATCTTGTACTGTGTATATATTCAGACCTTACCCACATCTAATAACAATCATCAATTACCATATTCCATAGTACTTAACATTATATCTCATACATGATTATTTTCTGATGCATCTTCTTTTTACTGATTCGTGACTCCTTAAATATAAGTGATGAATTTGTTAGGGTGTTTATTTACTTCGGAAGCTCCCTTGACAGAAACATTCTCAAACTTCCTCTCAAAGATGGACCCAATAGACACAACTCAATCAACTATTTTACCACAAAAAAACAAGAAAATTACTCGATCAACAATGAAGAATCAAAGGTCTAATGGAAAAATCCTGTGAACTTTTTTTGGATCCAGTAGCTACTGTTATTTTTCTTGTTTTATGCAGAATCTATAAGTATTTGGGATATTCCTTTGTTAGAAAATCAATGTAATATTTAGTTATGTCTTTTTTTTCCTTTCTGAAATTGATATTTTAGTTATCTTATTCGTGATATTAACAAATTAACATTACAAACCATAAAAAAATGAACAAAACTTTTATTTTTTTTCATTTGTTTGATATAAGTGTTTGATGTGGAAGAAAAAATGATTTAAGAGTTTCAAAGTAATATCGTTCATCTCCTACTTGAAGGATTAGTCTTCATGTTTGACTTCGTAGCTAATAGTTATAATTGTTGATTAACTTCCATAAATATATATTTTATAAATCCTCTTTACGATTGCATTTCTCTTCAGTATCCCAGTCTAAATAACTGAAGTTGCCTCTGTTTTCTCAAGTCTGAAAGGCTTAAGAGAGAAAGAGAGTTTGCGTTACTACTTTAGTCTGCTTATTACATCTGAACTTATAACAGGCAATGTGTTGGAGACAATCTTCTTTGCTTGACCTGAATTGATTTTGAATCTGAACTGTATAAAGATGAAGAACTAAGAAACGAGTTATGAAAACGCAAGGTAGAAGAAAATCTTCTGCACTTGAACAATATTCTTCCTCTACCATCAAGTTGAAGAGGATGAAGAAAGCTCTAGTGTTTGTTCCTTGCTCTCGTCTTTGAATTGAAGCAAAGACTCGAGATGATATACTCAAAGCTAAACAGACAAAAACAAGATTCAAAGATGAATTGAATCAGCTCGAGATTAAAGAAAGAAAAACGAGCCAGAGACGACGTTTCAAAGCTTGGAGAAGACGATAATCTTCTTCTACTTATCTCTGATCTCAGTTCTGTTTTTATCTCTCTCTTTCCTCTTATCCCTCTTCTCGTTTGTTAATCCGTTTTTACTAACAGCATATTCACCGTTTAAGATTGTTCTGGGCCGACTTAATATTTTGTTTAATGGACCAAACATTGTCTCGGATAATCAATGTTAATCATACCCATTTTCCTTTTGTTTTAAGTAAAACCAACCCAACTATCCTCCTTTGTTTTTCTTAAAACCTGTATATGCTGAAACGTTGATGTCTGTGACTTGAATGAACCATTTGAGTAACTCTCATACATATATTAATCTTATATATTATTACATTCACAGTTACATATTGGTTCATATGAACTTGTTATATATAACTTCTTTACACTTTCTTGCATCGTATACTCAACATATGAACTCATTCATTTATTGCAACAATATACAACTACATCACTCATTTTACTTGTCTTTGTGAATGATCAGTTCACATTGAGACCCAGTCTTTATAACATCAGCTCTTATGCTGTGTTCTTCATCGATTTTCCAAGTCTTTATAACTTATTCTTTGTTTGACCTTTTGAACTAGCTTCTTTACACAAGTAAATTAGCATAGTAAGGAGCCCAAATAAGTTTAAAACTCAAATCGATCTTAGCCCCATCACTTTTGCAGTTCCTTGAACCTTTTGTCCACTGAGAGCTTTAGTTAATGAATCTGCTAAGTTTAATTCCGTTTTAACATACTCTAATGATAATACACCAGCTTCTATCAAGCCTCTTATCACCTTATGTCTCATACGAATATGTATTTTCTTCCCATTATACAGCTTATTCATTACAACTGCAATAGCTGATTGAGGATCACATATCATGGAGATTGATGGTATGTCTTTTCCATACATTGGTAAGTCACTTATAACACTCCTTAACCAATCAGCCTCTTGACTAGCTAACTCTAGAGCTATTAGTTCTGATTCCATTGTTGATCTTGCTATACAACTTTGTTTAGATGACTTCCATGCTACAGTTCCATTTCCTAATGTGAATATGTATCCACTAGTGGAGTTCACATCATTATGATCATTGATCCAATTAGTATCACAGAAGGCTTCTAGTATGCTAACTGAACCATCATAGTTTAACCTCCAATTCATAGTTCCTTTTAGATACCTTAACAATCTTTCTAGAGCTATCCAATGTTCTCTACTTGGGTTCTGAGTGTATCTACACAATCTACTTACTGAGTAAACAATATCCGGTCTTGTGCAATTCATCAAATACATTACACTATCCAGAACTTTAGCATATTCTGTCTGTCTAATACTGTTTGCATTGTTTTTGTACAGATGAATTGAAGGATCATAAGGTGATTTAGTTGAATGATGTTCCCAAAAACCGAATTTCTTTAGTATTTTCTCTATGTAATGAGATTGACATAGAGAATAACCAGACTTGGTTTTTGATATCTTTATTCCTAATATCACATCAATCTCCTTCAAATCTTTCATGCTAAACTTCGAACTTAATAATGATTTTGTGCTCTCTATGATATCTAGTGATGTTCCCAAAATCATCATATCATCTACATAAAGACATATTATCACAAATGTTGAGCTATTACCTTTGCTGAATATGCATGTGTCTCCACTATTTGCTGTGAATCCATACTCTGACAGAATTGTGCTAAACTTTTTGAACCACTGTTTTGGTGCTTGTTTTAAACCGTATAATGATCTTCTTAGTTTGCAGACCTTACTCTCTTGTCCTTCGATTATGAATCCTTGTGGTTGAGTCATATATATCTCTTCTTCTAGATCCCCATTCAAGAAAGTTGTCTTCACATCCATTTGATGTATAATCAAGTTGTGTATTGATGCTACAGCCAACAACAATCTTATTAACGCTAACTTAGTTACAGGTGAGTAGGTATCAAAGAAATCAATCCCATGTTTCTGAGAGTATCCTTGTGCAACCAGTCTCGCTTTGAATTTATCAATGGTTCCATCAGCTTTATATTTTCTCTTCAGAATCCATTTGCATTTTATAGCTTTACATCCTCGAGGCAAATCTAAAATTTCCCAAGTATGATTTGCAAATATTGAGTCATATTCACTGTTGATTGCTTCCAACCAGAACATAGCGTCTATCGACTTCATTGTTTCTGAGTATGTTGCTGGATCTTCTTCTATCAAGAAACTATATACAAACTCCTCTGTCAGTTCATTGTCTGATGTTAAGAAGCTTGTCACAAAGTCTGAACCATAATCTCTTGCTATTCTGGTTCTTTTACTTCTTCTGATTTCTTCAAAGCATCATCAGACCCTCTCTTTTCTGATATTGTTTTTGAATTTGAACTGCTAGAAATCTCGCATATCTCTGGCCTCTCATGCTGGTTTTTGAACCGAAAAACATGTTCAAAGAATTCCACATCTCTGGATTCTATAACATGACCAATTCTTTTGCTTGTTCTGTCAAATGTCAAACATCTGTATGCTGAACTTTCAGAAGCATAACCTATGAATACTGCATCTGTAGTTTTTGCTCCTATCGTTGTTCTCTTGAAGCTTGGTAGTCCGACTTTAACTAAGCACCCCCACACTCTTAGGTGACTGAGACTAGGCTTTTGTTCTTTCCGATGTTCGTATGGTGTTACTTCAATACCCTTATGTGGAACTCTGTTTAAAATGTAGCAGGATGAGAGTATTGCTTCTCCCCATAGACTATCAGGAAGTTCTGAGCTTAGAATCATTGCATTCATCATATTCTTAAGAGTCCTATTTTTTCTCTCTGCAATTCCATTTTGCTGCGGAGAATATGGTGCTGATCTTTCATGTATGATACCTTCTTTGTTACACAAATCTCTCATTGATTCACACTCATATTCACCTCCTCTATCTGACCTGATTCTCTTTATTTTCTTGTCCAACTAATTTTCTACCTCAGATTTATATAAGAGAAAGGAATTGAATGTTTCATTTTTAGAGCTCAAAAGAAACACCTTTGCATACCTTGAGTGATCATCTATATAAGTCACATAGTATCGTTTCCCTCCTCTACTCTCTGTATTCTTGAAATCAGCTAAATCTGTATGAATTAATTCAAGTAGATTAGAACTTCGAACTACTTTGTTCACGAACGGTTTACGAAAATGCTTTGCTTCAATACAGATTTCACACTTTGCAAGTTCATTACTAAGTTTGTCAGGAATCAAATTTGTCTAGTTCAATCTCTTAATCGATTTTACATTTAGATGACCAAGTCTGTTGTGCCAAGTATCTAAATCACAAATCAAGTAAGCAGAATTCTCAGTTTTCATTTCATTGAGAGTTTCCAATACAAACAAGTTCTCATTACAAAATGCTTTCCCTATGTAATTCCCTCCCTTGGTTAAAATCAATTTTCCAGATTCAATAGTCTGCTTACTACCAGCATTCATAAGTAAAGCACTTGAAATCAGATTTCTACGCATAGAAGGAACTAACAGCACTTTAGTCAAAGTAAGAGTTCTCCCTGAAGATAAAGTCAGATTCACATCTCCAATGCCTGCAGCTTTTACTGGACTTGCATCACCCAGAAACACCTTGTTTTCATCGAGTTTTTCCATTCTTTTGAATAGCTTCTCATCATTGCAGATATGTCTTGTTGAGCCAAAATCAACAATCCAATCAACAGTGTCAGTTGTTGCATTTACCTCAGTAACTACAGCAATAATGTCTTCAGTTAGGTGTGCTCTGGCTGATTCTGCATTTTTCTCTTGTGCAGGTAATTTACATTCATGTTTCTTGTGTCCCATCTTGTTGCAATTCCAGCATTTGATCTTCTTTTTGAATTCAACAGATTTCTTCACTGAGCTCTTGTCCTTCTTTTTATTCTTCTTTCCCTTTTCTCTGGATCCATCAGCTGAACTTTCTACAAGATTTGCATCATACCTTGTGGATTGAGTTTCAGAGACACAACCAATATATGCACGATTTGCATCTTCAATTAATATGTCAGAAATCAATTCTTCCAAGGTCATCTTTTTCATCTCATGTTTCAGTTTGCTTCTGTAGTTACTCCAGGATGTGGGAAGCTTGTCTATCAACACAAGAGCAGCCAACTGATCATCTAATGGAATTCCTTCAGACTGAATTCTTGACACTATGGCTTCATAGTCGTGTAGTTGTTTGAGTATTGGTACATCATTCTTCATCATAAAAGAAGTCCACCGAGATGTCACATATTGCTTCTTCCCTTGATCCTCTGAACCATACTTCTTCTTCAGATTATCCCAGATTTCTTTTGCAGATTCAAAGTTCACATATATATCGAATAATTTTTCTGACAAGTGCCTGATAATATGCCCTCTACAAGTGCGATTATGATCCTCATACGTACCTTCTTTCTTGCTCTTCGACTCCTCTTTCTTTGATTCTGAATCATCTGAATCCTTACTGGGCAATTTTGCACCATCTGTAGAGAAAGAACGATCCTCGAATAGAATATATTCCAACCCTATTTCCTGGAAGAAGAACAAGAGTTCTTCTGACCATCTTCTATAATTAGGTCCCGTGAGAGGTTGTAGTCTTGACAGATCTGGTACCGCTGAGTTCTTTGTCATCTTTGTTTAGTTCGTATGAGAGATTATCTATTGTTCAAGATTGTTGGAGACAATCTTCTTTGCTTGACCTGAATTGATTCTGAATCTGAACTGTATAAAGATGAAGAACTAAGAAACGAGTTATGAAAATGCAAGGTAGAAGAAAATCTTCTGCACTTGAACAATATTCTTCCTCTGCCGTTAAGTTGAAGAGGATGAAGAAAGCTCCAGTGTTTGTTCTTTGCTCTCGTCTTTGAATTGAAGCAAAGACTCGAGATGATATACTCAAAGCTAAACAGACAGAAACGAGATTCAAAGATGAATTGAATCAGCTCGAGATTAAAGAAAGAAAAACGAGCCAGAGACGACGTTTCAAAGCTTGGAGAAGACGATAATCTTCTTCTACTTATCTCTGATCTCAGTTCTGTTTTTATCTCTCTCTTTCCTCTTATCCCTCTTCTCGTGTGTTAATCCGTTTTTATTAACAGCATATTCACCGTTTAAGATTGTTCTGGGCCGACTTAATATTTTGTTTAATGGACCAAACATGGTCTCGGATAATCAATGTTAATCAGGCCCATTTTCCTTTTGTTTTAAGTAAAACCAACCCAACACAATGAACAGTTGAGTGAAAAGCTTAAATAAACTATGTACTATAAAACTCAGGAAGGTTGTAAACAAAACACATTGATCTCGTTTTGGGAGATAGGCGTGAGTCGTAGCATTTTGAATTTTCTAAAAAGCGTTCTTTAGCTTTGAGCCATTATGCAACTTAAGTCCTTGTCTGTAAAAACTTCATGCTTCCTTCAAAACCCGAACGTTGCATGTTCATTGATTGTAGGTCGAGCTTTGTCAAGTATCTCGATGCAATAATTACAGGAGATATGTGGGCGGCTTCCTCCTTGATCGATGAACTTTGATTGAACACTGGGCATTGGGACATGTATCAAAACTCATGCGCTCATGGGGACACTCAAACGTTTCTGAGTTTTTTCTTTTTCTTTTACCTTTATGGTAATTGAAGATAAAAATAGGTGGAAAGTCCTCGATGTATATATATAGGAGGAGACGTTGTGTTGAGTCTATCTCACACAAAACTTCATTCCTATAACACTCTCCTAGAATAGTTTTCTTTCTTCTTCATTTTACTTGCTTTTTCCCTTAATACTGTGATGGCTAAGACTTCCGAGAAGCCGAAGTTTAGTTTGAGACTTCTCATTGATGAGGAGAAAAACAGAGTTGTTTTGGCTGAAGCTGAGAAGAATTTTGTTGATGTACTCTGTGGTCTTTTGACACTTCCAATGGGGACCATTGTTAGGTTACTGGAGAAGCATCTAAGTCCTCAGTCATCAATTGTAGGTTGTTTTCACAACCTTTATAAAAGTGTTTCAACCATGAATGTTGATAACTTCATGACTCAAGCTTCTAAGAATCTGCTGCTCTATCCCAGAAGTATGAAGGAAGCTCAATTCAAACGGCTTAAGTTGAATGTAGCTGATGCTGAGGTTGAGGATACCAAGTTTTTTGTCTGCCCCAATTATACGAGTGCAGATTCATGCTGTAAGACATATAGCAATTTTCCTACCTCAAAGTGTAGTTGTGGAAGAACAATGGGATACCAGATTCATTTTGAAAAAGAAGAGCAAGCTGGTGGCTGTTCAAATGAATCTGATATGGTCTTTCTCAGTTGTAGGACATCGTTTATCCTCACTGATGATCTAAATGTGGCAATTAATTCCATGGGTCTTGTCCTGAATTCCCTAAATGATCTTGGTTATGCTGGGTTTGATAAGCTACGGGAAATGCATCTTGATGTTGGCTTTGATGAGGTACTTAACTTTTATTGACATTTATCTCTGCACGAGAAATTTGTTATCTTCTTTTTTACTGATTAGTTATTACTTAATTCTAGGTGATGAATTTGTTTGGGTGTTCATTCACTTCAGAAGCTCCTTTGACAGATACGTTCCTGAGGAAACATTGTATGACAAGGAAACGCAAAATGTTAACTCCACAGTTGCAAGAAAGTAGAGTTGCTGACGTAGATGAAGAACTTTTGACTTTGAAAGTTTTTGTTAGAAAGCGTGACAAGACAATTCTTTATGCTGAGTGCAGAGAAGAGTTTATTGATTTTCTTTTCACTTTTCTTGCCATTCCTCTTGAGTTTGCTTGGGAACTCTCTGTTGACAATGATAATCTGGGCTGTGTTGGAAACTTGTGCAGAAGCGTGAAAGCGTTGACTTTTGAGAAGCAGAAAGATGCCACAAAACCCAAATGTGTGCTTCCTCATTACTACAATTTCCGCGCACAACTTCTTGATGTTGATATCCATGAAGCACCAGAATATGAACTCTTGTTTAATATTCATGGTTATACTGAAAGCAAGATCTCTAGAAAGATTAAGAATAATGTGCTATCAGTTGAAGAAAAAATTGTGAAGATAAGTTCAGTGGATTCAAAATCCAAGGCAACATCTCATTCTGCTAGTACTGGAATTGTGAAGGGAGAAACAAATTTCATTGTGTCAGATGATCTAGTAGTTACTCCTATGAACTCATCCTCGACAATTTCATTACTTAGCAAGTTGCAGGTAAGCATAAGTGATATCGAGGAGAAAGTAATTAGCATTGGCAAAGCTGAGGTATGTTGTCTCTATATCTTTGATTCTCTGATTCTGGAGAATATATTTAACTATACACTTAATTGTGTTGCAGGCCACTAGCTTACTTAGAGCTGCCTTAATCACAACCTCTGCATTAACCAATGGTCTCTCAAGCTTTCTCCCAAAGATGGAAACTACAGAACCAACTCAACCAGCATCTAAGATTCAAAAGTCTGACCCAAAAACCCATTGAACTTTGGCTGGATCATGTACCTTGTGTCTTTTTCTTGTTCTGATGCAGAACCTTTGAGAATTTGTGATTTTCCTTTGTTTTTTCTTTTAAAGTTCATTCGAAATGCCATGTAATATTTTGCTATGTTCGGATAAAGTGTAGTAATATTAATTTTGCAAAAAAAAATTGAGTAAGAATTTTATTTGGTCTTTTTTATTTTTTTCCACACTAATAGTAAAACATTTCTCTGCAATTGGTAAATAAAAACGTGAAAAATGGTTATATTGTATTTACTGATTATCAAGGTGCTATTTGTATATGCTTTGGTTTTTGCCTCGACTGACCAATATATATACAAAGACTTTGTCTCGTTTTTCTTAACTACTGTCTGTCTCTCTCTTTCGTCGTTCGTCTGTTTTCTCTCTCTAGGGTTTCGATTTCGATTTTTTCTACTGAACTTGCGATTGAACCTTCACTCTTCTTCACCATCTCAGGTTGATTTCCTCGACGTCAACGTTTCTTTCTTGTCTCGAAGAATCCTTGATGTTGTTACGATTCTTCAGAAGCTTTTAGGTTGATTCCTCGGATATTGGATGCTTTTGGTGAGTTCTTGCACTTGTTAATGATACGCCTGATTTGGTGTCGTGATGCTTTCGAGAAGGGGACGAATTTGTAATGTCCAGCTGAGATTTCGTTGATTCCTCGCTTTTAGGGTTTTTTCTTTTCTATCATCTGTTTGGTAGCCGAGAAATTTGGAGAAGGAAACTGTGATTCTGTGATCTCTGGCTCTCTATTGGATCTTACTTGCTTCAATTTTCGGCTTTGTTTCTCTATATAGAGAGAATTGAGAAGGGATATTGAGTTTGCATTAAGTTTGTCTGTGTTGCCTTTATCCCGCGGCTGCTAATCTCTTGCTTTTCTCATGCCTTACCTGAATTAGGCAACTTGTTTTAGAGGAAGGAGAAGTTAGCTTAATGCTGTTCATTTACCCGTGAATGGTTGCTACAATGGACTTAAATGCATCACCCCAACCTGAAGAAGATGACGAACCCTATGTGAGACATCTAGAAGACTATTCGTCGCGTGATGACAGGATAGAGTCTGCAGTTGAAATCGCAAGACGGGTACTATTGATTTTAAATACTCAACATGGATGGATGTAGCCACAATAGTCAGGACACTTAAGAAACAATTGACTAAAGTGATCCTTAATAATAATCGATCCGCACCTGAGCCTGAGGATAAATTTTCTCATGTTTTGCTTCAGGAACGTGAAGAGAGAAGGAAACGAATGAGATATGACAAGCCATCACATAACTCTCAACCAGTTTTCCGTGATCAGTATTATCAGAATCGGAATACTAAAGCTTATGATAGATACAAGATTCCTCAAGGTGATATACCTTTTCTGAATTAATGCACATCCTTCGTGGCTATTCTTTACTGCAAGTATATATGCTTCTAAAATCTTATGGATGAAATTTTTGTTTAGCTAGTATGTGTTCTTTTATTTCCCTCTAGGCCAATTCTTTTAAGTAGGGTGACTTTTTGACAGCCTGTCCAATATCACAGGTTGGCTAGAGTGCCCTCCTTCTGGGAGTGAGATAGGATACCTCGTGCCTTCAAAAGTTCCCTTGAATGAAGCTTACAATAATTCTGTACCTCCTGGGAGTAGATACTCTTTCAAACAGGTGATCCATAATCAGAGGATAGCTGGGAGAAAGGTAATTTGTGTAAAAAGTTGAAAATGTGTGTATGTATCATTGTCTATGCAAGACTAGTATGTCTGTCATCTAAGCTATTGCGTATTGTCATTGACTTTTTCAGCTTGGTCTGGTGATTGATCTGACAAACACAAATCGTTACTATTCTACGACAGACTTAAAGAAAGAAGGGATTAAACACGTGAAGGTAAACATAATACATACTGTCTACACCCGTATCCTCTGTGATGGCTGTAGCAGATCGCTTTATCTTTAGTTTTTTATATACTTTTAGATTGCATGCAAGGGTCGTGATGCAGTGCCAGATAACGTGTCTGTCAATGCGTTCGTCAACGAGGTATTTCTTAAGCCAAAATGGATCATAAATGTTTACCTGAAGCTTTATTTCATTCTCTTGATTGTTTGTGAAATCAACTTTACCCACTGTTATTAGCTTACTAAAGAAACTTGTCTTCAGGTTAACCAATTTGTCCTAAATTTAAAGCACTCAAAAAAGTTTATCCTCGTCCACTGTACGCATGGGCATAATCGGACGGGATTTATGATAGTCCATTATCTCATGCGATCTGGGCCGATGAATGTTACACAGGTGAGTATTTTTTCACTTTTCTCATAGTATATGTGCATCTTATGTACCTATTAGGAGTAAGAAATCTAATTACATTATGGTTTCTTTCAGGCAATAAAAATCTTTGCCGATGCCCGCCCCCCTGGAATCTATAAGCCAGATTACATTGACGCATTATACTCGTTTTATCATGAAATAAAACCTGAAAGCGTCATTTGCCCATCAACTCCAGAATGGAAGAGGTCTACTGAGCTTGATTTAAATGGTGAAGCCTTGCCAGATGATGATGATGATGATGGCGGTCCGGCTGGCCCTGTTCAAGTAAGCTCAATGCCAACAAGTGGTTGCACCTTTTTCTGAGCTTTCTTCCTTGTTAGTTAGGCACTATCATCTGCAAGAACAGCTTATTGCCATTTTTACCATCTTTTAGTGATCTTTGATAATATTGCCATTGCCTAAGGAAAAGATAACCTCTGAGATGGGCTAGGTAGGTTTTCAGAAACTTCCAGAACTCAGCGAATCAATTTACCGCGAATTTAGTTACTGATGCATATTAAATCATTGATGGAATTCAAGTCTGACAAAGCTCACTAAGTAGTCATCTGGTCTTTGTGCTTTTATGGTGGTTTATTTATTTATTATTTTCTTACGACCTTATTATTTCAGGAGGAGAGCCCTCAGGTAGATGTTAAGATGTCAAATGATGACGTTCTGGGTGATGAAATACCCCCTGACCAGGAGGAAGGTTATCGGCAATTCTTTTACAGGATGTTATCACTGAATATTGGGGTAGGAAATTTGAAATCTTGTTATAGGATGTTCACGCAGAATATTATGTATTTGAATATATAACTAACACTTGATGTTTATTTTCAAATTGCTCTCAGTGTAACTGCCTTTTATCTCGTGATCAGTGTTAAATACTGTTGTTGCATATCCTTCTATTGTGATGCTTAAAGTAGAATGTGGTTACTTGAAATATAACACGATCTTGATCATCTTAGTACTCCTTTTTTCTGAATATGAAAGAAAAGGATTCCCTTGGTTATTAGGTGGTTTTCCATTATCTTTGAACTCGTTATAAATTCTAAAATTTAGCGTACGACATGGTTTCTGTTATCTTCTTTGTTTGGATTTGTTTAGTGTGCTTTTTCTCCATGTGGCTAGGTCAACAAGGATTTGTTTCCGTTTATTCTCCATCTCTTTTTCATTGGTGCAATCTAACAAGGACTTGGTGAATTGTTTTTCACTAATCTAGGGAAGAGGATGTTCACAGTTTCCAGGTTCACACCCTGTCTCCTTAAACAGGTATGAATCTCTGTTACTATTTGTAGTGCATTTAAAGAGGATTGAACTAATGCAACCCTTTAGTTTTGGGCTCACTTATTCTATTTGGTTTCTGGTACTTAAATCTCAATTTCTTTAATAACCTGTGCTAAAACAGGGATAATTTGCAACTCTTGAGGCAGCGATACTATTATGCAACATGGAAAGCTGATGGAACGCGATATATGATGCTCCTAACTATGGACGGATGTTATTTAGTAGATAGAAGCTTTAGATTCCGGAGGGTACAGATGCGATTCCCCTTCAAGCATCCAACTGAAGTGAGTAATTATCCAATTTTATTGGGCAAAAAGTGTATTAATATCTACATAAAGAACTTGTGATTCTTATTAGTTGTTTGTTTTTGGTTGCCAGGGCATATCTGATAAAGTGCACCATTTCACATTGCTTGATGGAGAAATGATAATTGACACTTTGCCAGATAAACAGAAGCAGGAGAGGAGATACCTAATCTATGATATGGTAGCGATCAATGGCCAATCAGTTGTAGAGGTTGGAACTGTCACTATTTATTTCTGTGATTAATAATGATTGGTTTGGTCCCGTTGCTTTTGATATCGTCAAAGAGGGACCTCAAGCTCGCTAGCTCTAGATCTGAGTATGTATTGAGGCATATTGTAAATATTGTAGCTGCCTTTACCTTTATAATAGAATAGAGAAATCAAGCAGTTTCTAAGCCATACTTACTGTCGTGATTAGCTTAGTATTTGTTGTTTTCTATGTTTAATATGTTTCGTGATGCAATAAATAGTTAAGGAATGATAACCATATACAATCGCTGTGCTCATATGAATCATCTGATTTCGGTGGCTCATATTCCTGACAAACACTTGTACATCTTTTGTCGCCATGTTCAGTACTCTTTGTTGGAGACAGTTAGTCTTGACATTATCTGTTTACCAACATTCACATCTGTCAGCAGTATTGAGTATTATCAACTTGTGTTTGGATTGCTAAATCATGTCAATTGCTATGATACTAATGAAAAGCTGTACAATTTGAAAATGGACCAGCGTCCTTTCTATGAAAGATGGAAAATGCTTGAGAAGGAGGTGATAGACCCTCGTAATCATGAGAAGGCCAGAAGTCATATTTACAGATATGACCTTGAGCCTTTTAGGGTGCGTACCAAGATTTACATTTTATTTGTCATGCCATTTCCACTATATCTCTTTCCTTGTATAACTGTCCGTGAAGCTGATACATATTGTCTCATGTAGGTACGGAGAAAGGATTTTTGGTTGCTTTCTGCGGTTGAGAAGGTTTTGAAGGGTTTTATACCATCACTTTCTCATGAAGCTGATGGTCTAATCTTTCAGGTAATCATGGGATTAAAGAAAATCTGATCTTAGACTTTAGGTCCAAATCCTGTTGTTATAGAATAGCATATATTGTCTTTCAATAAAAATATTTAAAATTTAATCCGCTGTTAACAGGGCTGGGATGATCCTTATGTTGCCCGTACCCATGAAGGTCTGTTGAAGTGGAAGTATCCAGAGATGAACTCGGTTGACTTTCTGTACGAGCAGGATGAGAGTGGCCGTGGAATGCTCTTCTTGTTTGAAAGAGGAAAGAAGAAGCATATGGATGGGAATTCTGTTGTTTTTAGAGGTGTGTAGTGAGATCTCTGCTAATATCTTTAGTAATAGTAAATATTGTCAATCAAAACCTATTCCACTTTTTCTAAGAACTACAAGCTGCTAACGCCGAACTGCAACAGATGATTCGGACCCTGCTGAGTACTCTGGGAAGATTGTAGAATGTTCTTGGGATCAGGATGAGAAAGTCTGGGTGAGCATGAGGGTCAGGGTCGACAAATCAACGCCAAATGATATCAACACTTATAGAAAGGTCAGTACATCTCTCATGTACCTTTCTCTACGTACTTGATTGTATTCTTTGGATTCATATCCCGAGTTGTTGGATTATTGATGATTATTGATTTACGATCAAACTTTGCTAACAAATTATCCTCTCTCAACTCAACAGAAGACATCCTTGTGTCTGTATGAGTTTCTGTCGGATTTCCTTTTTCCTCTAAAGGGTTTCTTGCTGTCTAACTGGATTCTCTGAAAACATCCTTCAGCTACTTTATTTACCAATAAACACGACCATCTGACAAACTTTTGTGTCTCAACCATCGTCCATGCTTAATATTGAGTTTATGCTTTCTTGGTTGTCTGCAAACGTAACCAACGGTGATTGGGTTAAATCTAAACCATTGTGAATGTGAAATTAGGTGATGAGAAGCATAAAGGACAACATCACAGAGGAAGTGTTGCTGCAGGAGATCAGGGAAATCATCCGTTTGCCAATGTATGCAGACCGTATTCAAATGGATAGCAAAGCTGCGCGACGCAGATGAATCAACTGTAATTCTCACAATACATAGAAGAAGCTGAATTAAGAAGAAGACATGTGTGGATTGCTGGTTATGCTTTTACTTCTCTTCTTTGCAAATTTCGGGTGCTATACTAACATTGTACGTAAGAAGAAAGAAGGAACTCTGCATTTCTCGAATCCTGGTTTCGAGAAGCTTTTAGGGCTTATTAAGAATCAAAAATCTGTTTGGCATATGTGATGATGGTTTTAGCTTCATGAGGTGTGTTTACCCTGTTAAGTGATTCTTATGTTTAGATGGAGGTGGTGTTGTAGTACAAGTAATAGTACTTAGGAAGCGATAATGTTGTAATCTTTAGTATTAGTATTTATTGGTTCTATTTATACTTCAGAAGCAAAAGAATGGCAAACATATATTCTATCATTCAGAAAGTTTCATCATTCTCTAATCTTAGATCAAATATCTCTCACTCGCGCTTCATATTCCACACTGATACAACCATTCAAAACGTCTGACGTTTTTACTTTTCGTAATTAAACAGCGGGCTGTTTCGTGTGTTATACTTAGGCGAAAAACGGCAAGCAGTTTACTCTTCCCTGCGTCATTCGCTTTCGCCGGTTGCGATCTACTCGAGCTGTCCACGGTATCAGCGTCGTTTCATTCTTCATCTCGATCTCTTCTTTCACTCCCCATCCCAATTCCCAAAACCCCATTGTCGTTGGGGGGTTTTACAAAATCGCGTCCTCATAATTGAATCAGTTCTTCGTACCTGTATTGGTTTTAGTTTTGTGTCGATTGGGAATTGTCAAGTGTTCCCAGAGTGTGATCATATGAAATCTCGTGCGCGACGGTGTCTGCTTATTTGTTTGCTCTGTCTTACCTTAACAAATCTCTCCTATGGGGAAAACAAGTTCAGAGAGCGTCAAGCCACCGATGACGAACTGGCCTACCCCGAAATGTAAGGTTTTCGATCTGTATTGAGGTGTGGGTACATGATACAACCTCAATTATTAAGACTTGTGTCAGAATTGTAGTTTTTCTTAACTCGTATTGGACATGGTTCCTTGCTCTGAAGACTCTACGTTTGGTTTCTCCGATTTAAGTTTTTTCTGGGTTGTTCGTTCTACAGTGATGAAGATGCTTTATTGAATACCCAGTGCCCCAAAAAGTTAGAGCTGCGATGGCAAACTGAAGTCACTTCTAGCATTTATGCTACACCCCTGATTGCTGATATTAACAGGTAGGATTTGCCACCATATTTTATGTTGATTCTGTGTAATAATCCTACTCACAATTCAGATCTTTCCATATTTTTGCTGAAAACCGTGTCTGGTTTTTGTTACAGTGATGGAAAGCTGGACATTGTTGTTCCATCTTTTGTTCACTACCTCGAAGTTCTTGAAGGGGCTGACGGAGACAAGATGCCAGGTACGGGATATCTTATCTTCTAACGTTTTATCTTTCTGAACTTTTCTCTTGTACTGTTCATCTGATGCTAGTAAGGACTTTGGAAAGGATACTGATGCACTCATAAATGCTAGGTTGGCCTGCTTTTCACCAGTCAAACGTGCATTCCAGTCCCCTTCTATTCGATATTGACAAAGATGGTGTTAGAGAAATTGCTCTGGCTACCTACAATGGCGAAGTGCTCTTTTTTAGGTGATTATTTTTCTCCAAGTATATACTTATATATATACAGGTATACGTTATCTGTTATCGTCATCCCTTGGAGTTCTATGGTTTTCATATGATAGTTTCTTGTTTCCAGGGTATCAGGATTTTTGATGTCAGATAAACTAGAAGTGCCTCGTAGAAAAGTGCACAAGAACTGGCATGTAGGACTAAATCCTGACCATGCTGATCGTTCACATCCTGATGTCCATGATGAACAGCTTGTGGAGGAAGCTATGGCTCTGAAGTCATCGACCACTCGTAAGTTTCTTTATCATATTAAATTTTCTACATCAGTTTTCTTGTTTGGTGCTTAGGTTATACTCTTCTTCCACACTATCCACGTGAATTACTCTGACTGTCACTTCTTCTATCTGTAGAAACGAATGCAACTACCACAACACCAAATGTTACAGTCTCGATGGCCAAAGAATTTCATGATGGCGATGCAAATGTTTCATCTCATGAGAATCAAAAGAAACCTGAGAACCAAACAGAAGCTGTCGTAAAGCCTACCTCAGAGCTACATAATTCCTCTATGGATGCTCGAGCAAATAGTTCAACAGCAAATGATACTACAGCTGGCTCAACAGAAAAGCTTAATGGAAATGTAACCACCAATGAGGTGGGCCAAAGCAAAATTAATGAAGATAAGAATGAAACTGTTATCAAATTAAACACTAGTACCGATAATTCCTCAGAAACTCTGGGGACATCTGGAAACAGTAGTATGACAGAGAGATTAACTCAAAGTGGTAGGCGACTTCTGGAAGTTGATGGCTCAAAAGAATCTGCAGAGGGCCATTCAGAAAATAAAGACAACAATGAGGGTGTTCGCATGGCCACAGTTGAAAATGATGGAGGCTTAGAAGCTGAAGCAGATTCATCGTTTGACTTGTTGCGTGATAATGATGAGTTAAGTGATGAATACAGTTATGATTATGATGATTATGTTGATGAGAAAATGTGGGGTGATGAAGAATGGGTTGAGGGGCAGCACGAGAACTCAGAGGATTATGTGAATATTGACGCTCATATACTCTGCACTCCTGTGAGTTTCATTTATGTCAAACAGCATTGTCTAGGACTACTTACTTCCATGAGAGATCTTACAGTGTCACTTTCTATCAGGTAATTGCTGACATAGACAAAGATGGAGTTGAGGAGATGGTTGTTGCTGTTTCCTATTTCTTCGACCCTGAGTAAGTTCATCTTATGTTTCCTGAACCTATCAATGCAGAAGCATCATTAATAGATATCGCATACATCAACATGCATGAGGTCTTAGTATTCCCATTAGCGTTTCCAGTATATTTTCATAGCAGAATATAGGTCAGCTAACTCGATAAGCAAATTTTCAGGTACTATGATAATCCCGAACATCTGAAAGAGCTTGGTGATATTGACATCAAAAATTATATTGCTAGTTCAATTGTTGTTTTCAATCTTGAAACTAAACAAGTCAAGTGGATCAAGGAGCTAGATCTGAGTACAGATAAAGCAAACTTCCGTGCTTATATTTATTCTTCCCCAACAGTTGTTGATTTGGATGGTGATGGTTATTTGGATATTCTTGTCGGAACTTCATTTGGCTTATTCTACGCCATGGACCATCGTGGTAAGATTTCTTTTTACTGCCTGCTGTTCGGATTTATTTTCATGACATTCCTGCTACTGTTTTGACCACAATGCTTTCTAGCATGAGTCAAGTTCTCACTTCACAAAATTTCTATGTTAATGCTTAGATTTTCCAATTCTCTGCAAGACAGAAATTTCAATCTTATTAAAATTTCTATTCATATTGATAACACTTTTTTTGCTTCCTATATTTTCTTATGGGTACGAGATCTCAGGACACTAACCAAGTCTTACTATGTAGATTTGTTGCACTGGGTATCCTAGCAGTTTCCTTGCATTCTCGATGTTGGTTTAGATTCTAAGATTATTTTTTGCAGGAAACATCAGAGAAAAGTTCCCTCTTGAAATGGCTGAAATTCAAGGGGCTGTGGTTGCAGCTGACATAAATGACGATGGAAAGATTGAACTTGTGACAACTGATTCACACGGAAATATAGCAGCATGGACCACAAAGGGGGAAGAAATTTGGGAAGCACATCTAAAGAGTCTTGTTCCCCAGGTAAACAGTTACCTTCGTTAATACTTATTAGGTATAGAAAACTCTTATGAATGAACCGGTTTGTAGGAGAATCATCAGATTTCCTTTATAAAGTAGCAGCGCATACGTTTTTTCATGAGATCTACGTGTTGTTACTTTTAGCTTAGTCCCTGCGTAAGACCAATAAAACCTGTGTCTGAATTGATCACGCCATGATCAGTGATTGTTGTCAATCTTTTCTTTCAGGGTCCTTCTATAGGCGATGTTGATGGTGACGGACACACAGACGTTGTGGTTCCTACATCATCAGGAAACATATACGTTCTTAGTGGCAAGGATGGTTCGATTGTCCGTCCTTACCCATACAGAACTCATGGAAGAGTGATGAACCAAGTTCTTCTTGTTGATCTGAACAAGCGAGGTGAAAAAAAGAAGGGTCTCACCATCGTTACCACATCCTTTGACGGTTACCTGTATCTCATAGATGGACCCACCTCGTGCACTGACGTTGTTGATATCGGTGAAACTTCGTAAGTCACTTTTACTTTTTCTTGGCACATTCCTATTTTTTAGTGTTTTCCAGTGGATAGTGACCGCAAGGATGTTTCGACTAACAGATACAGCATGGTCTTGGCTGATAATGTTGACGGTGGAGATGATCTAGATCTTATTGTCTCAACTATGAATGGAAACGTCTTTTGCTTCTCAACGCCTTCTCCTCACCATCCTCTCAAGGCAAGTTCAACCCTGAAAACTATTTTGACCGGTTTCGCTCAGCATCTACACATTTGTTTTCTTTTAAATGTGAGAGGTTATTGATTTTAAGCTATGTTCTTGAACTCATCAGGCTTGGAGATCCACTGATCAAGGAAGGAACAATAAGGCCAATCGTCATGATCGTGAAGGCGTTTTCGTCACGCATTCAAGCAGAGGTTTCCGTGATGAGGAAGGCAAAAACTTCTGGGCTGAGATCGAGATTGTTGATAAATATAGATACCCATCTGGTTCACAAGCACCCTACAACGTTACTGTAAGCCCCTCACGCCTCAATAGATGAATAATAGCTTCTTTCTATATAAATTCCTCTGAAAACTAAACCAGCTGTTTTCAAATATACAGACGACGCTGTTGGTTCCAGGTAATTACCAGGGAGATAGGAGAATAAAGCAGAGCCAGATCTATGACCGACCTGGAAAATACCGAATAAAACTACCAACAGTGGGAGTGAGAACAACAGGAACCGTAATGGTGGAGATGGTAGATAAGAATGGACTCCATTTCTCAGACGAATTCTCTCTAACTTTCCATATGTATTACTACAAGCTTCTGAAATGGCTTCTCGTCCTCCCGATGCTCGGGATGTTCGGTCTGCTCGTAATACTACGGCCTCAAGAAGCCATGCCTCTTCCATCCTTTTCCCGTAACACAGACTTATGATGTTAGGTACCATCTGTAAACCGGAGGTACACTTCCTCATAGAACACATCTAAAGGATCCATGGACAGTTTCATGCTAGAATTTTCGGTCTCTTTATCTGTTAAAAATCTGTAATTCGACTTTAGTATTAGATCAACTCTCTCTTTTTGAGTTTATAAAGTCTATGCATTATGTCTCCAAAGAGTCCATTTTTGAGCTAAAAAGATACAAGGAATAATCACTCTTTCCAAGCAACGAAGCCATTGATTCTAAATTCAAACGCAAAACGCAATGATAAAAATTAAAGTCTCGCCAAACACGCCCTACATTGAGAAGAGGACAATAATTTTTTTTTTAATCTTAAATTTTTTTTCTTCTTCACGATTGCTGAAGCAACGGCCTCTTACCAAGTCTTTTAATCTCTTTCTCCATGCTTCCTGTGAGCATCAGACTAAACATTTTGAGATCGCAGAGAAACGACCAAACCGGATGCCCAAAGCTAGCCGGAATATTCCCTTCAACGAAGAAGTGGCTATACCACGCGAACCCGTACCCAAGCAGAGGCACCAGAGCTAAGAACCACCAGCTGATCAGAATTGAACACATCAAAGCTACGATGCTAGCGATTATACCCATAAAGTGCCATCGTCTCGTTGATGGATTCGAGTGTTGCATCACGTACAAAGGCCAGAACTCCTCAAAGCTTCTGAAATTCATCTTTATTTACAAATCCAAAACCCTAATTTTCGTCTGTTTTGTATTTTCCGATCCTTATCGATTGATCTTGAGCTTTCTTTCTGAATCGCGCTTGTGAAAGCGAGATATCTAGAAGACGAAACTTACAAAATTTGTAGTTCATGGAATAAAACAAATTATAACCAAATTTTTGGGCCGTAAAAGCCCATATTATAATGGGCTGTATTTACTAGTAACTAATAACCCTTACATTTTTCATTATAACGGACAAAAAAGTTTAAAAAACAAATCCATCGTTTCCCTCTCGTACACAGTAACGACAATTCCATCACTCAGAAAATCCGCAAGATCAATTTCTCTCTTACTAGGGTTTCCGATACCAAATTCTTCACAAAACTAGGAGTTTTTTTCTTAATTTCCCCTAATCGGAATGAAGCTGAACCAGAGATTAAAGAACCCTTGTTCATCTACGAAGGTACGTCTCTTATCTATCACTTGCTCACCAAATCTGGAGGCAAATGTGTTACATATTTGATTTTTGTTTCCATAGAAATATCAAAATGGGATTTGTTTTCTTCTTTCTTCCAGCTAATTCTGCAAGAGATTATCGGTTTGACCACAAAAAACGCAAATGGGTTGGCGTCGGTTACCTGCAATTCGAAATGTGTGTACTTGGCGGGATGCGTTGTGGTGGTCTATGATGTGAATTCTTGCACTCAATCACACCTTATTGTATCTCATCGAATGCCTAAGCCTTTGAATTGTGTAGCGGTCTCGCAGAATGGGCGGTTCGTAGCTGCTGGAGAGGTATGAATATGATATGATAGTGTTGGTATTTGCTATTTGATGCAGTTACTAAAATCATTAGATTAAGGAATGACATGATTTTGTTATAAAATATGATTTCTTTCATATCGTGATTGGTTTCTGGTGTTTGATTTGATCTTCTCAGTCTCCGAATCTCTCTGCAGTCTTAATATGGGACTCTGAGACCTTGGAACTTGTTTCGGAGCTAAAAGGCCATCTTTATGGAGCTCATTGTCTTTCCTTTGCACCAAAAGGTTAGTTTTTCTTTCTTTTTCGTTGCTCCTATCATCTTTAAGGGTCTTTTTTTATGTTGTTTTCTTAGTTAATTACTAGCTGTTTTTAAATGCATTTTCGTACTGTGGCCTTAGGGGAATATTTGGTGAGTGTTGGAGGATACATATATCTTTGGGACTGGCGCAAAAGCATCTTGGTAGCAAAGGTCAAAGCGAGTTCTAATTGCCCTGAGATAACGTCCGTGACATTCTCATTCAATGGCAAATTCATTGTTACTTCCGGGAACAAGCACTTGAAATTTTGGAAAGTGAATTCTTTTCAGAGGACACACTCAAGTAAAGTAGGATCGTTGGCATTTCATGGAAAGTCGACTGATAATGGTTTTCAAAATGGAAACTTATTTGTATCAGTCATATCAGCCAATACAGCGAACTCTAAAGGAAGTGATGAACGAGCTGAAGAAGTTGTCTCAATATACGCTCTCACGGAAGCAGGTATTCTCTACGCACAGTTACTAATGTGAATATAAGTTTTTGTACACTCATTCGATCAAACTGACAATTTGTAAATTTATTCTGTTGAGTAGGTGTTCTGATGGTCGTGAGTTCTGGAATGTTTATCAAGAAGTCGGTCGATCTGTTGGTACATTAACTTCATTTCAATCTTTTTCGTTGTTAATCTAGGAACCATGAGTGGATCACCTATGGTTAGCCCCATCATTTAGACATGCATACCAATCATTTCCCACAGTCCAGAAGCATTGACTATATGTTTCTTACGAGCTTATCAATTCGTTTATGTGTTGACTGTAGGTGTGCAGACAGCAGTAATTTTTCATCTTAGTGTCCAGAGCCTTTTTGTCAAAACAAAAATTCTTAATATATCTCCAACAAAATTTTCAGGTTGAAAAATGTTTTGCTCTATCTGTATCCAGTCGATTGATAGCCTGCGCTTGTAGCAAGGGAGCAATCCAGCTATTTACTCCTGAAACTTTAGAATATGTTGGAACAATACAATTTTCAGATGCTAAACTCAGTGACACTCAAAATCATTCTTGCTCAGCAGAGTTAAATAATATAAAACCTCAGCCGGTTATCTTTCCGGACGCAATTGCATGCCAGTTTTCAAGCGCAGATAAGCTCAGTGAGTGTAGAAGAACCTCATAATAGCAGTATGATGCTTTTAGCAATCATCATTTTGACAAAAAGTGGAATTTTGGCTTCACAGTTGTCATCTATGGGGATCGTAGTCTCTATGTTTGGGATGTGAATGATGTGAACAAGGTAATTGTTAAGTATTTCGGTATTTTCTACAGAAAGAAAGTTAGTTGAGTTGAAGTTCTTTCTAGCACCAATGCTACTTCTGAAGTTTCCTGTTAGAGCTTAGCGTACTAACAGCAAATGGTGAAACTTTTCTCCTTATTCCAGCCTACTAGGTGTTCTATGATGATATCACATTCTGCCGGAATTTGGGATATAAAAAACCTCTCTTGTGGAAATATGCACAGTCCAGCAGCTGCGTGTGTAGCTATGGGATGCAGCGAAGGGGTTTCATTCACTACATGCTCTGATGATGGAACCATAAGGTTGTGGGATCTTGCTTTCCATGTGGGTCCATTACAAGCCGGTGAAAGCAGCAATCCCTCAGAACCTTCAACACAAGGGACAATGCATTTAGGTAACTATAACATGCTTGTGTAAAAAAATATTAGTAAAGTTGTAGGAATTTTCTGTTCTTGATACCTTTATAACTTGTTTCCAATTTTGTGATTTTCACTCGCTATTTTTTGCAGTTAGTGCTGGAATATTTGAGCGTGATCTCATTGAGACATGTGGTAGCAATTTTGGTTTCCGAGCATTGGCAGCAAGCGAAGATGGAAAGTACTTAGCAGCTGGTGACTGTGGAGGGAACCTTCACATATATGATCTACAAGAATCAGAATATATATCCTTTACGGTAATCTTGATCACCGTAGTCCAGTCTGCTTCTTCAACAGTTGTTTCCATACATTCCAAATTCCTAAGCATCTTATTGATAACTATATTGCAGGATGCTCATGAAACAGACATTCAGTCATTAAGCTTCAGCTATCCTGGACTGAAAAACAGTGATTCTAAAAATGCCTCAAATAACAATTTCTTGCTTGCTTGTGGGGGAAAGGGCAAGGCGATCCACATATACGATGTCAAGAGGTGTAAAAACAACAGCTTTGTAATGGTCTTTTGATTTCCTGGGAAGGCCATGCGAACTTATATGTTCTCATTGACAGGAACTTTGATCCTGTTGGGAGTGTTTGTGGCTCAGCTGCTGTAACTTCTGTTCAATTCGCATGTAATGGCCAGAAAATTTTAACTTATGGTGCAGACAGGTAAAAGAAATTTATATGCTGCTAGACCTGCATATTTGCATATTTACTTTAGAGAAATTTATGACATGATTGTTGATATGTTGTAGGTTGCAGCTGTTTGACGTCGTCAGAAAACCAAGTAGTGTGCGTCTTTCACCTTCTCACCCTCAAAGTCTGTCTCATGGAACCATCTATGATATGGCTGTAGATCAAACATCAGGAGTTGTTGTAACAGTGGGACAGGTATTAATACCTCCCGGTGAACATTAGTACATTACCATTATTATCTGGGGTACATTCAATTATTTAGTCATACACCTAACATATGATTACACAAGCCTCGGATGTTTCATTTCATGATTGCAGGATAAGAAGATTAACATATTCGACATAGAAAGTGGAAAGCTTGTCAGATCATTCAAGCAAGACAGAGACCTTGGAAATCCCATAAAGGTGCATTGAACAAACAGTTTAATTAGGCTTCAACATTGTTTGATGTTCTAGTGCTGTTATAATATCTCTTCCGCAGGTCATTTTAGACCCAAGCTGCAGCTACTTGGTATGCTCCTACTCTAACAGGACAATCTGCTTTGTGGACTTTGTCACCGGAGAGTTGGTTGCTCAAGCCACAGGACATGGTGAAGCTGTAACTGGTGTTATATTCCTACCTGATTGCAAACATATCGTTTCAGTAAGTTTCCAAATTGTAGTTTTCTGTTACGTACAATTGTAATAACTTTGGCTTCTGGATGAAGTCAAAACTAACGTCTTATGCCCCAAATGAAACTCAAAAACTGAGACAGAATTTTGCTTTTAACATTCTTTGGTGTTTATTGTCAGGTTGCAGGTGACGGCTGTATTTTTGTCTGGAAACTGCCTTTGCGAATGGCCAATCGTATGGTACGGGCAATAACTGAAAATGGCAGATTAGCTCCTGAGATGTTGGCCCAACCTGAAAAATTTAAGCAAATTACGGTTGATTTAGAGGCAGACAATCCAAAAGATGCCTCCTGCTCTGCAAACTATAAGCCAGTGGAAGAGAACACAGATCAGATACAGCAACGCTCCCCATGGACATCCTCATTTAAGTTCAGCGTTTCTCGGCTTCCTAAGTGGGCTCAAGCTAGAGTGGAAACACCTGATATTGCTAGCAATTGTCAGAATTCCATTTCAAACGAGGTACAAAGCCGTCTGCTTTTCTGATTATAGGCAATGAAGATAGAGTGTATCAGTATATATCGCTTTCCTAAGACCCAAAAATTCAGCTAAAAGCTTTCAGTTCTTCTGCTTTATTTATTGCTTCCACAACAGAAACATGAAGAAAGCCTGGCAAATACTGTTAACAATGTTGAAGAATGCTCTTCTGTGAATATTGAATGCCAAACTCCCAAGCAAGGTTCAACAACCGAAAAGTCAGGCCTTGGAAGCCTGTCCAATAGCTCCTGCGACACTGAACCTTCAGTACTACAAGAAAATGCTCCAAGGTAAGAACCTCTAGTTTGTTTCTGGTCATTACTGCAACTCTTCTCTCTATCTCAATGCTTGAGAACCACAATGCTTGCTATTAACTTATGGTTGTTCTCTACTGCCATAGGAAGGAAAAAACCAGCTGGAACACTATCTACAACGTGTGTTGGGATCTTCTTAATTCTCCAAACATACAAACATCTTTCATTAAACAACCTAAACCAGAAAAGTTATGCACCATACATTCAGCCGAGAAGGAGGACATGCTTAACCAGTTTGATAACAGTTTGTCAATGATAGACGAAGTTACAAGAGATAATGTTTGAACACAAAAATAGAACAAATTGATAGGATTATCTCCAATTAGTTCAAATCAGTCATTAAAAAAATTGTACAAAATCAGTTGTTTCACTTTAAAGATTAAATAATAATGGATTGTTTGTTCATCTTCCTAATTTGTCTACATTGATTGATAATCTCTACAAATTACTTCAGATTCTGCAGATTTAGAAACTCTTTTTGTTAATAGTACAAACGCTTGTTATATACTATATAAGAATGTTTAAACCGTTGTTTTGTTTTCTGATAAAGCAATTCATGTATAGGGAACTCATAAAGTAATTAATTATATAAATTAAATTGTATGGTCTTGTAATTAACAAGATCGAATCTGTGACAAATGCAAACCGGATCCACGAAAGTATAATGTTAAGATTTTTTGGTAAACTTTGAAGAATGCCTTTTCTGATCTCTCTTCCTTTGAGAACTACTACTACTAAACTAGCTCCTGATTTTCATGGCAATTATAGACTCTCTCTTTTTTTTTCTTTCTTTTTGGTGTTTAGATAATAGTAAAAAAAAACCATCAGAGAAATACATGTTTGGTACTTAAAAACAAATAAAATCAGTATGTTAAATTGCAAAATGTAGTAGTAAATGGTGTTCTACATAAAATACTTAAGTTGTTAAAATTATATAAATAAAAAATTTACTAAACATAGATACAAAAACAATATACAGTTTTTCAGAATATTTTTTTTTTTTTTAAAAAAAAGAAGAATGTAAAAAAGTAAAGCCTAGAAATTTGTCCTGTATAGAGTGCTTTATGATATTTTGTCTCGCTTTAGTAACATGCTAAAAAAACAGCTCCCTCCTTTATTGGGATTCTCCTCACTCCCATCTTCATTTAAATTCCATCAAACAAAACTCTATCTCTCTTTCTTTCTCATTCAGTATTTATGTCAGTTTATTGTATCACTTTTTTGTTTTTTACAAATTACATTTGAATGACTCACACATGAATGACTCAAATCCACATACTCAATCTATAGCTCAAACATCTTTAAAACTCCAAACAATGTTACATGATTTCATAGATATAAACTCGAATAAAAAATAAACTGCAGAGATAAATATTTAATCACTTGACTAAAAAACATATTTTTATTTCTTATTTTTATCTACTTTAAATTATCTTTATCTATTTTAAATGTGTCATGTGACCAACCAAAGTTCTAAGTGACTTCGTTACTCATTATGTAAATATGAACTCGAGTGAAAAACAAATTGCAAAGATTAACATTTAACCATTTGACAAAAACATATTTTCAGTTTCTTATTTCTATTCACATGATTTTTGTAAAAGTTTTTCTTCCAATATCTTTATTACCAAATCATTACAAAATTTTTATTTAAAAAAATCATATGAAATGTACAATAACCATATTATACATGCACATCAATATAGTAACATATACCCCCTCTATTTTATAATATAAATTGTTTTTGAGGTTTTTTTTTCAAAATATAAGTTTTTTTTTCAAAATATAAGTTTTTTTCCAAGAACCAAAACAAAAACTAAACTAAAAATATTTCTTTTCATTTTTTATTTTTTTAAACTCATTTATCTTTTTATTTTTAATTAAAAGCTGGAATAAAATAATTATTTTTTAGAGAATATAAAATAAAATAAAAAAAATTAATGGGTTTACATTCAAACAAAACAACTTATATTATAAAACAAATGGATTAATAAATACAATCACACAAGAGACAGCTATACGGATGTGTACAGTAGAGATGAAAATATATAGTATATATGTAGAACATGTACAATAATTAGTTAAGAGAGTATCTGAGTAATAAAGGAACTAAAGAGACTTTCATAAATGTGAATATAATGACATTCTCAAGCATGTTGGGTCCAAAATAGTGGCTTTTTATGTAAATTAATCAATCTTTTTTCCCAATTTTCTTTTGTTATAAAAACAAAAAATAAAAGTGAAAATTGAGTTGGGTTTTTCTTATTGATAAATTGGGAAAACCAAAAAGCCTTTGATTTCTGTGAGTTGTCGAATGTTGTGGGCCTTAAAGTTTCATATTTTGATTGTCCTTTTCCAACTCATTATTTCTCTTGTAATCATTATATGTCTCTCTTTTTTTATCTTCTTTTTTTTTTTTGCTTTACATTTGATCCAATGTTTTCATATTTTTATCACAGAAAAAGATTTATATAATACATTTGAATAATAATTATAAAAGACCTTTAAAATTTTATTTTTGAGTGCACCTCTGCCTTTTACTTTTGATTATCCAATTTAAAACGTTTTACCATAACATTAAATTTTTTCCAATGGTTGTCTTCATTCTACTAACACCCATAAAAAAGGTCAATTTAAATCATGATTGTATTAATTCATGATTAGATGACACAGTCTAAAGATAATAGTATATTTGATAGCGCTGAAATAATAATTATGTTTTCTTAAAAACATATTGCACTATTATTACTAATTGTTTTTTCTTTGTAAACTATTTAGTAATCGAATAACTGTGGAATCTTGATTAAGCAGGGTTTTATCATCTGCATATTTTTATTTATTAGTCTTAATCTAGGAATTTGTTTTTGGTGAACACTGTATCTACACCAGTGCCTTGAGCAACTATCATAATCAATGAGGAGTTAAGTTAAAAAAAAAGAGTCAAATGTGTTGCAAATTTTAAGTATACGTACAAATATACTAATACAACATGAAATACGAAATAGTAAGTAAGTAATCAGTAAAAATAGTCATAGATGATAGAGCGTTAAAGTGAAAGGTGAGTTAATAATGTTGCAGTCTTAATTCTAATAAAAAAATAAAACCCACATTAATGGCATTGATTGCGTGAGGTTTTAGTGGGTTAATAAGAGGCTACCATGACCATGAGTATCACTCTTTTTTTCTTTTTTCTTTTTTTTTAATGTCTGATCTATAATCTAACATAGTAAAGAAGAGAAATAGAACCTTATATATTATAATCATTATTTAGATTTATCATAACCACTAAATTGAGAAAAACTCGATGGTGTATCATTCATTTAAATTAGTTATTACTAACCATTTTTATAAAAAGAAAATAAAATAGAAAATTATATTCGATCGGAATTCAACTATCAAAAAAGACATTAATACAGACTAAAATAGATATTGATGAAGCAATGATGAATTAATATAAATACGTGTGAACTAGTTGCAAAGATTCTTCTTACCCACACGTCCACACACAATTATACATATACTATTAAGTTTTTAAGGATTGCTTAGAAATGAAGAATGTATTATAAAAAAAATACAAATAATTAATACGGTATAACAGAAAAAAAAATAGGAGAAAGAATGAAAAAGACGAGGTTTAAGAAGAAGGACAAGATTTGCTTCCCATGCTTGAGACATTCACAGGCCCGTACGTACCACACCACACCACTTACTTACACCACAACACTATTTATATACTACTATTTATTTACTTCCTAATAAATATATATATTCTATCACCAAAATTATTATATATATATATTCATCTATAATAGATTTCTAAACAGATCATATTGACTGTTTTTGGTGGAACAAACAGAAAGAAACGAAAATAATATAAATAAAGGAAAGACAAAATTTATCAGATAAAGGGAAAAAAATAACATAAAGTTAAAGTTAAATAGAATGCATCGCATAAAAAAGTATTCGAATAATACACTCTTTTATAACAATAACTTTCATAAAATAATTGATCACTATTCTTTTCGTTTTTTTTTTGAGTAAAACCGATCTTCTTAACACAAATATTACTCCTTATATTCCAAAATAAATAATGTTTTAAGTTTCCAACACAAAAGATTTAAACTTTTTCCTCATTTAACTTTATTGTTTATTTATAACAAATACAATAATAATTACAATATAAGATGGTTTAAGTAATTTCATAAGTTTTTTAATTCTTGTACATTTACTTTAAAATTTAAACATCTTGGAGTATTAAAAAAGTTAGTATTTAATTATCATTTCATGAAATCTTGTCTTAATTTCCAACATTACCTCTTGTCTAAATGTTGGAATATCGAGAAAATTAAAGAAGAAAATATTTAAATAATAAAAAAGAAAAAGAGAAAAATAAAAAGAAGAAGAAGGGGGAGAAAGCGAAAGGAGAGAGTGTCATTGAGACAAATAAATTAGCACTCTCATCCCTCCCATTCTTTTTCATTCCAAACTTTTTTCCTTTTTTAAAATTTTTTAATCTAAAGTTCACCTAAATAGTTTTATACTAGTAATTTATTTTAATTATTACTGTGGTTTAAAGCAGTAAGTTTGGCTCAGTTGCTATGATTAATGCGATTATTGACATGATTACTACCGTACCATATCAAATACTTAAGATACCATCTATTAAATTCTTACTAAAATAATTTATATTTCATTTTTTACAGGATTATTTATCAAGAATTTAGATCAACAGTATTTACATGTTACCATCTATACACATAAATATATTCGGATGCATTTCATGTTTACTCATTCAATATATTTTTGAGAAATTTCACTCCATAACAATCAATAACTTCAAAATTAAAGATATAACAATAATATATTTTAATTAAGAAAATAGCAACATATATTACCAAAAAGTTTATAGAAAAATTGCTAACAATATTTTTATCACGTTTTTAAAGAGTTTTTTTTTGGTAATATATGTTGTTATTTTCCTAATTAAAATTTATGATTGACATATTTTTAATTTTGCAATCTTCTATCGAATCAAATCACCCTGCATTTTTCCGATAGTCAATTAAGATTTTTTTTGGATAAAATGTTCCTAAATCAATTATATTTAAGAAACTAGTAAATAACATGGAAGGATTATTTAGCTAGACAACAATTTTTTTTTTGTTTAATTTAAAACTGAAACCATTTGTGTTACTTTTGAATTTTTGTCAAAAGCAGTGTGAAATTTTGATTATGATTTTTCTTTTAAAATTAGTTAAAATAACTTTTGACAAAGCAAGCTGAAAATCCACTTTGCCACCGACCCAACAAGTAACGGGTTTATATTTTGCATGAGACAAAATCAGACATAAGGTCAATTTCGTCATTTTATCTTCTTCCAATTGGCTCTATCCACTCAAACATAACAATCACTTCATTTTGTACATAAAGTAATCTGTTTTAAGTCTTAAAAGGTTTATTATGTTTCCTCTTAAATTTCAGATTTGGCTTATTTGAATTTAATAAAGTTGTGCAAATTACACAAATACGTTATAACAAAAAAAACTTTTATTTTATTTTCATCTAAAAAAACAATTAATTGACTTGTTTTGTTTTTATTTATTTTAATTTTGTATTTTAATAATCTGCTTTTGTTTTGTTTCTCTTCATCTTCTTTCTCTTTCAATTACAAGACCAAGTTTCAAGTTTCAGAGACAACACTTCTCTAATCTCTTTCACTCTAACCTCATTGTTGTCTCTATTTCTCTCACTACAAGCAAGACTAGACAGTGATGAAGATATAGTATGATTAGAAGGAAGATTACTCACCATTTTCCGTCATGAATCCGGCAACCGATCCAGTCTCCGCCGCATCTGCTGCTTTAGTTCCACCTCCACAACCTCCGCAGCCTCACCGTCTCTCCACCTCTTGTGACCGTCACCCAGAAGAGAGGTTTACTGGTTTTTGCCCCTCTTGTCTCTGTGAACGTCTCTCAGTCTTAGATCAGAGCAACAATGGCGGTGCTTCGTCTTCTACTTCCTCTCGAAAACCTCCTACTATCTCCGCTGCTGCTCTCAAGGCTCTCTTTAAGCCTTCTGGGAACAATGGAGGAGGCGGTGGAAACAACAATGGAAATGGCCGAGTTAAACCTGGGTTTTTCCCGGAGCTCCGTCGTACAAAATCGTTCTCGGCTTCTAAGAATAACGAAGGATTTTCCGGCGTGTTTGAGCCACAACGTAGGTCTTGCGACGTCAGAACTCGGAGCTCTCTTTGGAACTTGTTTAGTCAAGATGAGCAACGAAACCTTCCCACTAATGTTTCCGGCGGTGAGATTGAGGTCGAGCCTAGGAAATCTAGTGTTGCGGAGCCTGTTTTAGAAGTTAACGACGAAGGAGAAGCTGAGAGTGACGACGAAGTTGAAGAGGAAGATTACGTTGAAGCTGGGGACTTTGAGATTCTAAATGATTCCGGCGATGATTTGGGGGAAAAAAGCGACGAAATTGTTGAAGAAATCGAAGAGACTGTGGAAATGGAGAAACCTGAAAAGGCTTTAAACGAAGAGGACTTGAAGCCAATTAAGGATTACATAGATCTTGATTCTCAAACGAAGAAGCCATCGGTACGACGGAGTTTCTGGTCGGCGGCTTCTATGTTCAGTAAGAAGCTTCAAAAATGGAGGCAGAACCAGAAGATGAAGAAGCAGCGAAACGGCGGCGACCATAGGCCAGGATCAGCTAGATTACCGGTGGAGAAACCGATAGGTAGACAGCTCCGGGATACTCAATCGGAGATTGCTGATTACGGATTCGGCCGAAGATCATGTGACACAGACCCTCGATTCTCTCTCGACGCCGGAAGATTCTCTCTTGATGCCGGAAGATTCTCCGTCGATATTGGTAGAATCTCACTTGATGACCCTCGTTACTCTTTCGATGAGCCGAGAGCTTCTTGGGACGGTTCTTTAATCGGACGGACACCATTTCCACCCGCGGCGAGAGCTCCTCCTCCGCCGTCGATGCTCTCAGTGGTGGAAGATGCGCCGCCTCCGGTGCACCGTCATGTAACCCGAGCGGATATGCAGTTTCCGGTTGAGGAACAACAACCATCACAACCGGTGGTTAATCCAACCAATGGTGTAGGGTCCGACCCGGTTATCATTCCGGGTGGGTCAACCCAAACCCGAGATTATTACACAGACTCATCGTCACGGAGGCGCAAGAGTCTGGACAGGTCTAGCTCCATAAGGAAAACAGCTGCAGCAGTCGTTGCTGATATGGACGAGCCAAAACTTTCTGTATCGTCAGCTATATCAGTAGATGCTTACTCAGGATCACTGAGAGATAGCAACAATTACGCCGCGGAGACGAGGGAAAACGGGTTTTTCCGAGAACCGGCGACGATTATCGGCGACAGGAAAGTGAATAGTAATGACAATAACAAGAAGTCGAGAAGGTGGGGAAAATGGAGTATCTTAGGACTTATTTACAGGAAGAGTGTTAACAAATACGAAGAAGAGGAGGAGGAAGAGGATAGGTATAGGAGATTAAACGGCGGAATGGTGGAGAGATCGTTATCGGAGTCATGGCCGGAGCTAAGAAATGGAGGAAGTAAAGGGCCGAAGATGGTGAGGAGTAATAGCAATGTGAGCTGGAGGAGTACCGGTGGTGGGTCAACGAGGAAAGTCAACGGATTGGAGAGGAATAAGAGTTCAAGGTATTCACCTAAGAATGGAGAAAACGGAATGTTGAGATTTTACTTACCAACTATGAAAGGTAGCCGGAGAGTGAGTAATGCTGGAGGAGGAGGAGGCGGTGGTGGCGGTGGTGGCGGCGGATGGGCTAATAGTCACGGCCATTCTATAGCAAGAAGTGTCATGAGGCTGTATTAATCAAAAAATGTTCATTGGATGGTTTAGGGGTTTAACTCTCTGAAGTCTGAACCATTTTGTCCTTTTTTCTTTTGTTGGTTTGGGTTTAATTTCGGTTCAATTGGTTTACTTTTTGTATGTTAAGGGGATGGGAAAGGGCATTTTCAAATGATCACTTGTTCACGTTGTTTATTTAACCGGAATAAACCGCCTTTAACCAGACTTCTAATTAATCTATTTTAAGCTTGAGAATTACTGCAGATTTTACTTTTGTCGTTAACTGCAGATTTTACTTTTGTTGACCGAACTTATATCGCATTTTCAAATAATTAGTGTTTATTAATCACAGGAGCTATATAAATTCTCTCTTGTGGCCAACGAGAGAAGCTTTTAAAAGCCCAAAACATGCCGGAGACATAAAGATATCTAACGGTAACCTAAACTCTCTCATGGTCGTGTTCCCAAAGTCGCTGTCTCACAAACACGTTCTTAAGCTATTGAAATCGGAGAAGAATCCTCGTGCTGCTTTTGCTTTATTCGATTCGGCAACTCACCATCCAGGCTATGCACACTCCGCCGTTATCTTCCACCATATCCTCCGACGTCTCTCGGAAGCGCGGATGGTTACTCATGTCGGTCGAATAGTCGAGCTAATTCGGTCACAAGAATGTAAGTGCGACGAAGATGTCGCTTTATCGGTTATTAAAACCTACGGAAAGAACTCTATGCCCGAAAGAGCTCTGGATGTTTACCAACAAATGAGGGAGATTTTTGGGTGCGAGCCTGGGATTCGATCGTTTAATTCTCTGCTCAATGCATTCGTAATTGCGGAGAAATGGGTTAGAGTTGAATCCTTGCTCGCCTTATTCGAAACTACGGGTTTGGCGCCAAATCTGCAGACGTATAATGTTTTGATTAAGATGTTTTGTAAGAAGCAGCAGTTTGAGAAAGCGAGAGGGTTTCTCGATTGGATGTGGAAAGAAGGGTTTAAGCCGGATGTGTTGAGTTACAGCACTGTGATCAGTGATCTTGCGAAAGCTGGAAACTTGAATGATGCATTGAAACTGTTCGATGAAATGTGTGAAAGAGGAGTGGCACCTGATATTACGTGTTATAATATTTTAATTGATGGGTTTCTAAAGGGCAGAGATCACGGGATGGCTATGAAACTGTGGGAAAAACTATTGGAGGACTCTACTATTTATCCGAATGTTAAGACTCACAACATCATGATTAGTGGTTTGAGCAAATGCGGAAGATTAGATGATTGCTTGAAGATATGGGACAGGATGAAGCAGAATGAGCGAGAAAGAGATCTATTTACGTATAGCAGTATGATACATGGGCTGTGCGGGGTGGGGAATGTTGATAAGGCCGAAAGTGTGTTTAAAGAGTTGGTCGAAAGTAAGGCCTTTATTGATGTGGTTACATACAATGCTATGCTTGGTGGGTTTTGCCGTTGTGGGAAAATTAAAGACAGTTTGGAGTTATGGAAAATCATGGAGCAGAAGAATTCAGTTAACATAGTGAGTTATAACATTTTGATGAAAGGGTTGATGGAGTACGGGAAGATCAATGAGGCAACGATGATTTGGAGGCTTATGCCTGCTAAGGGATATACAGCTGACAACTCAACTTATGGTATTCTTATTCATGGGTTATGCGTGAATGGTTATGTAAATAAAGCCTTGGGGTTTGTGCAAGAGGTGGAAAGCAAAGGTGGGCTTCTGGATGTTTATGCATATTCATCAATTATAGACTGTTTGTGTAAAGAGAGAAGATCAGAAGAAGCATTAAAATTGGCAAAAAAGATAAGTGAACATGGCGTGGAGCTGAATTCTCATGTCTGTAATGCATTAATTGGTGGTTTAATCCGAGATTCGAGACTGGGTGATGCTTCCTTTTTGCTGAGAGAGATGGGGAAGAAAGGTTGTCGCCCCACTGTTGTATCTTATAATATTCTTATTCACGGTTTGTGTAAAGCAGGGAAATTTGGTGAAGCATCTACCATTGTGAAAGAAATGCTTGAAAACGGCTGGAAACCAGATCTTATAACTTATAGTTTACTCTTGGACGGTCTTTGTCATGACAGGAAGATCAAGTTGGCCTTTGATTTGTGGTACCAATTTCTTCGATCAGGTCTAGAACCCGATGTGAGGATGCATAACATTCTATTACATGGTTTGTGCTCTGTTGGAAAACTTGATGATGCAATGACTGTCGTGACAAATATGGTGCATCGAAATTGCCTTGCAAATCTAGTAACCTACAATACCATAATGGAAGGATTCTTCAAAGTAAGGGACAGCAACAGAGCGATAGTGATTTGGGGTTACATGCACAAGATTGGACTGCAGCCTGATATCATATCCTACAATATCGTACTGAAAGGGTTGTGTATGTGCGGCAGAGTGTCGTATGCTATTGCATTCTTTGATGATGCTCGAAATCATGGCATTTTCCCAACTGTTGTCACCTGGAACATTCTTGTTCGAGCTGTCGTGAATTGTTGATGTGATTAATATTGAAGGGAGGCTTAATCTCTAGCATGTTGCTGTAAACTCTCCAGGGTTCTCCCTGGATTTGATCTCTGCGCCAGCCCATAGCTTTCTGTGAGAAGGTATAATGTTCTGACCCTAGATCTTGGTTTTGGAAGTTGAATTTTGATGTATTGGTGCTTGGAAGTGACAGGAGGTAAATAACCTGATGAACTAGCTCTGTACATATATCAAAAGCATATAGGTGACACACATTGGTTTAGATGATTAGAGCAAAGGTCATTGAGATCTGACATTGGGTGATGCAAAAGCTTGAGGTTTCAAACCAAAAAGTGATAATATCCACTTTGGGTTTATGTCATCAAGTTATATTCATCTCTTTTGATTATTACAGAGTCCATTCCCTGCGTTCTCTCCTTCATTCCTTCTTGCTTCCCTTTCCCTTATCTGCTTCTGATAACAATGTCTGCTCGTAGTAGAATTGAGTGAGCAATGGGACGAGAATAGCTCCAAGAATAGCGACTATCCTCCAATCCGGTGCAGAAACAAAGGAATCAGCAATTGCGAGAACCACGACCCCAATTAACCCGAGGTAAAGATTCCTTCTTGCCTCTGATCCTGCACTTTCTTTGGTAATCTCTTCTATCTTCTCAGTTTCCTCTTTAGCTCTCTCCTTATCCACTGGTTTTTTCTCACGTAAGCTCTTGAAAAACAATCCTTCATTCCTGTCTATCTCGATCTTTTCCTCAAACTTAGCCAACTTATTATCGTTCTCCTCTATCTCCAATCTGTTCAATCCCGCAGATTCCTCAAAAGCTTGCATCTTGCTCTCGATATTCTCTAGTATCTGCTCAATCACCCGCAAAAAAAAAAAAGAAATCAGCAAATCAACCTTTATGTTCCTGCAAGATCATCGAGCAAATCACAATCTCTGAAAGCTTCCGACTTCACTTGATTTATAAAGTAAAGACTTATGGATCAAGCTGCATCAGATAATCAAGGCAAGCCACTGAAACAAGACATTTTTCAAAATGTAATCGGTTTCACTTGATACCGACCCTTGTGCTTGCTTCGTCAAGGTCTTTCATGGCGTCTTCCCCAACCTTGTCAAACTCTGCATTGGCTTCTTCAGCAAACTTGGTGAGATATTCTGATCGTTCATCTATAAAATCCGTTAAGCGGACCTTCGATGTCTGAAGCATAGCGATCCTGGCTAAGAGTTCTTGTCTTCGAGTATCGCCTTCAGGTTTTGGAGCGTCGGGATCAGAATCAGAATCTGAAGTTCCGTCTCCCGGTTTTGAGAGACAGAGAAATTGGGCTCTGGAAATGGAATGTCTTGAGGCATTGAAAAGAACATGTAAGTTTGGTGTTAAGGTTGTTTGAAATGCTTGAAGTGAGTTCATCATCTTCTTTGTTCTGAAGAAGAAGAGGCCTCGTTTCAGAGTAACCTCTCGTTCTTTAATTTAGTTTACGCATTATCCAAAACCAGTTTTGAGTTTTAGAATATTTGCACAAAAGACCCTATTTTTGAGAGAATATTACAGAAAAAAGTCTCTCACTTTTATTTGGTCCTATTTGGTAAGATGCATAAGCCTGATGCAGATTACAAAATTTAATGACAAATATCACTAAACTCGTCAAATTTTGATTAGTCTTACATTCCGTAATCCCCAAATAATTTTCTGAAAAACTTATTTCAAAATTTTAGTTATAATTTTCGTAGGCAGTAAAGTTCCTAATCAACATTAGTATGAATCTTTTATATATATGTTCTAGTTTCATAGCTATTATAATCTGGTTTGATAGCTATTTCGGTTATACAATCTGTTAAATATTGAGTTAAGAACATAATCCAACAATTAGTTAACAATTAACTGGTGATTTGTTCAATTAAAACGAAATTATATCTATACTTTAGGTTCAGTTAGATTGTAATTAGTATATTTTAGATGTGATTAGACAAACTTATAAAAAATATGTGGACCAGTTGTTATATTCAAATTTGGGGTAGAAATAAGTCGTTTATTATGTGTCAAACATGTTAAATCATTACATGTCTTATCTACACATGTTGACACTTGGCCAATCAGACAGAAATAGAAAAGTAAAAAGGATTAGTGACACACAAAAGTTTCTTAATGGAAACTCTAATTATGTGTTTTGGATCAAAGATTAGCAGAACATCAAGTTATTAGAGAAGAACCCAATTCCGCGTCTTCTAACCAGAGTTCAACCAACAGGCGGGTTCTCGGGTCGACCCGACAAAGNTTTTAAACTGATCTTAAAAAGTTTTTTTTTTTTTTTTTTTTTTTTTTTTTCTCTACACAGCTTCTCGATTTCTTTACTCACGACGATTATTTTCGTTTGGATGCTTTTTTTTTTTCTCATGGTTAAGTGGAGTCGATTCCTCAGTTGTAGTTCCGGCAAGGTTTATTTTTTGTCGGATTGCAGTCTGCATCATGTATTTTCGAGTTCTCTTGACGCGTCCACTGCCTATGTTCGATTCTTTCTCCTTGGTACGTCGTTTGAAGTATTCCACGGATCTGACTAGACGTGTTTTACCCAACCATGATCAGATACATCACCGTCTTTTGGAAATTTGTTTGGAGCAATGCAAATTATTTAAGAGTCGCAAAGTGTTCGACGAAATGCCTCACAGACTTACACTGGCCTTGAAAACTGGAAAATCTGTCCATTCCAAAAGCTTAATACTTGGAATCGACTCAATAGGCAAATTAGGCAACGCTATTGTGGATTTGTATGCCAAGTGTGCCGAAGTTTCTTATGCCGAGAAGCTTTTCGAGTACCTTGAAAAGGATGTAACGGCGTGGAATTCAATGCTATCGATGTATTCCAGCACTGGGCAACCAGGAAAGGTCTTAAGGAGTTTTGTATCATTATTTGAAAATCAGATCATGCCAAATAAATTCACTTTTTCGATTGTTTTATCAACCTGTACCAGGGAGACCAATGTAGAATTTGGCAGACAGATCCATTGCTGTATGGCAAAGATGGGCCTCGAATGCAACTCATATTGTGGAGGGGCTCTAGTTGATATGTATGCTAAGTGTGACCGTATCGGTGATGCTCGACGAGTTTTTGACGGGATTGTGGATCCTAATACAGTTTGCTGGACATGTTTATTTTCTGGCTATGTGAAGGCTGGTTTGCCAGAGGAAGCCGTTAGAGTATTTGAAAAGATGCGGGATGGAGGCCATCGGCCTGACCATCTCGGTTTTGTGACTGTCATAAATACGTACATCAGTTTGGGGAAGCTAAAGGAGGCACGTGTATTGTTTGGGGAGATGCCAAGCCCAGATGTGGTGGCGTGGAATGTAATGATTTCAGGGCATGGCAAAAGAAGTTGTGAGACTTTGGCTATTGAATACTTTCTTAATATGCGAAAATCTGGTGTTAAATCCACCCGTTCCACCTTAGGAAGCGTTTTGAGTGCCATTGGACTTGTAGCAAATCTTGATTTAGGTTTGGTAGTTCATGCAGAGGCTATTAAACAAGGTCTTGCCTCAAATATCTATGTTGGCAGTTCTTTGGTGAGCATGTACTCAAAATGTGAGAAAATGGAGGCTGCTGCACAAGTATTTGAGGCTTTGGAGGAAAGAAATGATGTCTTGTGGAACGCGATGATAAGGGGTTATGCACATAATGGCGAATTCGACAAGGTTATGCAACATTTTATGGATATGAAATCTTCTGGTTATAACATTGACGATTTTACCTTTACAAGCCTTCTAAGCACTTGTGCTGCATTGCATGATCTAGAAACGGGAAGCCAGTTACACTCAATCATCATCAAGAAGAAGTTAACAAAAAACTTATTTGTAGGAAATGCATTAATAGACATGTATGCGAAATGCGGAGCTCTTGAAGATGCAAGGCAAATTTTTGAGCAAATGAGCGATCGTGATAATGTATCTTGGAACACAATAATTGGGGGTTATGTCCAAGATGAGAATGAGAGTGAAGCTTTTGACTTGTTCAAGAGGATGAATTCGTGTCGTATGGTGTCTGATGGATCATGTTTGGCTAGCACACTTAAGGCTTGTACCAATGTTCATGGTCTTTATCAAGGAAAACAAGTTCACTGCCTGTCTTTCAAATGTGGCTTAGACAGCGATCTTCATACTGGTAGCTCGCTAATTGACATGTATTCCAAGTGTGGAACCATCGAAGATGCACGTAAAGTTTTCTCTTCTATGACTGTATGGAGCGTTGTGTCAATGAATGCCCTAATTGCAGGTTATTCTCAGAACAACTTAGAAGAAGCTGTAGTTCTCTTTAAAGAAATGCTGACCGCAGGTGTCTACCCATCTGATATCACCTTCGCCACCATTATTGAAGCTTGTGATAAACCAGAGAGTTTAATTCTAGGAACGCTATTCCATGGTCAAATAATGAAGAGGGGGGTCTCATCTGAAGGCGAATACCTAGGGATTTCTCTTTTAGGCTTGTACATGAATTCAAGTAGAATGGCAGAAGCTTGTTCTCTATTCTCAGAGTTATCTAGCCCTAAGAGTATTGTTCTTTGGACGGGGATGATATCAGGGCATAGTCAGAATGGTTTCTATGAGGAGGCTTTGAAGTTCTACAGAGAAATGCGTCAAGATGGTGCTTTACCTGACCAGGCAACATTTGTCACTGTTCTTCGAGTGTGTTCTGTCCTTTCTTCTTTAAGAGAAGGTAGAGCGATCCATTCTCTTGCCTTTCACTTGGCTTATGACTTGGACGAGTTAACCTCTAACACCCTAATAGACATGTATGCTAAGTGTGGGGACATGAATAGTTCATCACAAGTTTTCAATGAAATGAGGCGCAGAAGCAATGTTGTCTCATGGAACTCCATGATCAATGGATATGCGAAAAATGGACATGCTGAAGATGCCCTTAAAATCTTTGATTTCATGAGACAATCCTATATCATGCCGGATGAAATCACATTCCTAGGTGTTCTTACAGCCTGTAGCCATGCAGGGAAAGTGTCAGATGGACGGATGATTTTTGAGATGATGATTAGTCAATATGGTATTGAAGCGCGTGTTGATCATGTAGCTTGCATGGTTGATCTTCTTGGGAGATGGGGTTATCTTCAAGAAGCCAGTGACTTCATAGAAGCACAAAACCTAAAACCAGATGCCAGACTATGGTCATCTCTTCTTGGTGCATGTAGGATCCATGGAGATGACGTTAGAGGAGAAATTGCTGCTGAGAAGCTCATTCAATTAGAACCACAAAATTCGTCTGCTTATATTCTTCTTTCAAACATATATGCCTCACAGGGACGTTGGGAAAAGGCTAATGCTTTGAGAAAAACCATGAGAGATAGAGGAGTCAAGAAGGTACCTGGATGTAGCTGGATTGATGTGGGGCAGAGAACACACATTTTTGCTGCAGGAGACAAATCTCATTCTGAGATAGAAAAAGTCGAGACATTCCTTGAAGATTTTTATGATTTGGTGAAAGATGATGCCATCATCAATCCTGATATTGTGGAACAGGCTTCTCTCGATTGTGTGTAAATAACAAGGAAACACTGATGGTGGGCAGTTTCTCGCCCGTAGTTGATTTCATACAGAGCTGAAGAGATCACCATATCAGCTCACCAAATCAGATACAGAGGTAGAACTCAAATTGCATACACATACGACCATGTTTCTCATGCCTTTGGTGTTGTGGACCAAGTTGCTCGTTAGGTAACTGGTTTTGTGTGGTGCCGAAGCTTAAGGTTTTACAGTAAACATGAGTGATTCTATCATTTTTCTTTCCACCAAGCATGGCTTGAGATCACACTCCAAGTGAAAGAGGAGAAGGAAGCACAGTACACGTACCTAACATGGCAAACACAAAAGGTGATTTAGTTTCCTTTGTAATTTTGCAATGTTGAACATACACTGTATCTGTACCGTTACAGTTGATCTTGTTTGTTGTTGGCAAGATCCTGAACATGGTGTTCTTACAGAAGTAGTTGGTGAAATAAAAGCAAAGGTATGATGATTATATCAATTTCATAGACATATAGCTGGGTATAATTATACAATTATATAGTAGAAAATTGAGTTACAAGTTTCAATTTTTCAACTGACCCTTTATTTTATTTCTTTTGCATTTTCACCCCAATGTCTTTTATGTCATAATCAAAACACACCTACCCATAAATAGTCTTCAAAGTTTTCCATTATCTGAGCTTTCGTATTTCGGTATTTGGTCTCTCTCTCTCTCTCTCTCTCTCTCTCTCTCTCTCTCTCTCTCTCTCTCTTCACCGTGATTTCAGACAAAATATGTCACGACGAGGATGCAAAAGAGTAAGCTTTAATCCGAACCCAGAAGCCACAGACGAACCCATATATCATAAACAGGACGGATTAAGCTCTTCACATCACAGCCGGAGAAGGGTTGTCCTCGTCGGAATCTTCAGTTTCAGTCTAAGGAGTTCACCGGCCGCAAGGAAATTGATCCAACGTATTGGAGCAAGAGTCGCCAAAACGCTGCGTTTTATATCCTTCAGAAGGAATACTAGTGATAAGGCATCATCATCTTTATTGTCTTCTTCATCTTCGTCTTCTTCCTCAGTTTATATGAAGAGATCAAAGTCTGTAAACGAAACAGAGTCTCACCGAGCAGAAGCAATTGAAGACTGCATTGAGTTCTTAAAATCTTCTTCTTCTTTGTCGAGATCAAACTCTGTCTCAACGTGGTCATCTTAATTTGACCTGGTTTTGATTTGTTGTAATGTTAAAAAAACTGAGAACAGAGCATTAATGTATAGAAGTGCTTTAAATTTCTTAGTTTCGATTCAATTTTTTTTAATTGGTGATCAGAAAATAGTTGTTCTTGGTCTTCTTTTCAGCATTCAAAAATCAATTTTGATATAATCTTGCAATGTGTGTGAAACCAGTAACGTTAATATTAATAAATGTCATGAAGTGTGAATATAATAAGAGTTTCTTAAATATGTAACGACTGAAAAAACAAAAGAGAAAAACACAAGCCAGGTTTAAAATTCAAAAGGAGAGGTCGACATCAATGGACCATAGACAAGAAAGCTCATGGGAAATGCCCACTTTGCTTTCTCCTTTGTTTGACCCCATTACTATTATTATTGTTAAAAGAAGAAGAAAACATAAGGAAAGTTCCAATAAATCTCTCAAAAGAAGGATAATTAAAAAGAAAACACAGAGACAGAATTAGATATCATGATAAACAAAGTTTAAGCGTTTCGGAAATTGTAGGTCCAAAATCTGACATAACAGAAGACAAAACGCATCAATAGAAACAAAAGAATCCAAGGAAAAGCTTACATGTGAAAATATGTGGAATGCACACTAACAGAAGGTGCAACAGAAGGTTTCATTGAATTGGCAAGAAAGCAAAACATAAAGAAAGATTCTTCTTTGTCTTGTTGAAAAAGCTAAACATTTCAATTCAAAACAGAAAAATTAGGTTGAGTAGGTTGAGAAGGACAAAAGAGTAGTTGTATATTAGCTATGTGGAAACTTGCTTTCAAAACTAAAGATAGATAGATAATCATTACGTTGACATAATCTGTATTGAGTAGTTGTTCTGTAATGTTAGATCTTCAAAAGGGTAAAAAATGGAGATCGAGAGATCATTAGGTCAATGAAAATGACGAATGAAGGTAACATTATTTCCTTTTTAAGACCTTTAATCACATTAATGTTTTTTAAGTTTTACCTTAACTTCTGCCTCTAAAATGGTAATATAGATTAGAACCAGAACTTTACAAAGACAAAATCTTTGAATCCATTTACAACAAAAGAGGTCTCTAGTGAGGATAAAGTATCAACCTTGATCACAATTATTCAATGGATATGAGGCCAGAGAAATTACAAGTTTCCCAAACCTCAACACCTTCCATGAATTCTCGAGAAACAAAGAGCCGATCACCTCCAGCTTCAATTTTCGATATCATTCCTCTCTTCGAGTCTTCTTCCTTGTCTACAAAGTTTCTTCGACGAATTGGATCACCACTTGTCTTCTCTTTTACACTTGACCATACCTCTAATGCACCACCTCTCGCCGCCAACACTTGCTTTCTGTAACAATGTACCACACTGTAACCGCCTCCATCTCCGCCACTGGCCTTCCACGCTCCGGGATTCTCGTCTGACGTATAAACCCATGGATCTTCACCTAATCTACGAAGGTCTGCCATTCCTAAGTCTCCTGATTTGGAACATACTTTGAAGATGATTGAGTCTTCAACATCCACGTCCATGTCAGCTAATGAGTCTCCGAACCTGCTGCTTCGTCCCGAGCCTGGCTCGTTTGTTTCCCATACGATGTTCCTGGATCTCGGGTCCCAAATCCGGATGTATCCTGAGCATCCAAACACTCCTCGTTGAACGGCGGATCCGATTAAAAGACCTCTCGTTGGTACCCACCGTAGTTTCTCCGGTACACTGGTTTTAGCGGAGCTTCCAGATAGCTGTCCGATGACGGATGCGACTTCGAGAGTGGATTTGTCAATCTGAAGAACACTGTTCTCTCTATGCAGGCAATCAAAAGATGCGAATACTCCATCGGCTGAATCGACAATTGCCGCAACTCGTGCTTTATGGATCCTCGGATCTTCCGGATCCGTCCAATGTGTAGATCCAACGTATCGACCTGATGAGAGATCGTAAAAGTGAAGCCCCGACGCGGATCCAGATCCGATTGCAGCCGCTTCGCTCCACACACGGCAAATTGATGTGATATCACTTAGATGTGTACGGACGGTTCCAGCATGAGAAAGACTCCAATCGTAGACAGATATCTGACCACCGTGAGCGATCCATAACGAGGCGTCTCCGGCAGTGGCGGTGAAAGCGGAGGGAACTCCGTCAGCTGCCGGAACGATTGTGGAGACTAGAGACGCATCGAAACCTATTAGCGGAGGGGGTAACATCGCCGATTTGAGAAGTGATTCGACGCCGTAGTACAGAGCCTCATCAAGTAGCTCTTGCTTGGAGAAAACGCCGGAGGAATTAGCTGGGAGTCGTCCAGTTCGGAGGAGATTGAGAATGACGGCGAAAATTTCCGGGTCACGGTCGATGAAAACCGGGTTAGATCCATGGGAGGGTGGAGTTGAGAGAGCCGCGAGAAGAGAGTCTGGACAGGTTGATTGGATGGTTGATGCGTTGGTCTCGAAGATCTCGCCGCCGACGTTGAGCTTCACGCGCTCGCTGCCATCGGAAACCATAACAGTCCGGTTCGAGTTTCGATTTCACCTTGAACCGATTTTGCAAGAAGAAACGTAATTGTAACTGATGACGTGTCAAGTTTAATGGGCCTGGACTTATCTTCATTATATATTTATCAGCCTTACCCAACAAAACAATAGGGGCTTATTGTAGAAATTAATTTTTAAAAAAAAGTTTTAGTTGAAAAACCAAAAAGGTTGAGGATTTTATCTAGTGAATTGGCTTGAGATTGAGAAGCTTGAGATGCAGAAGACCATGACCAACATTCACCACTTTCAACATTTAACCAGGTTAATACAATCTGTAAGAATATTTCCCGTTATACGTGGCCGATGTGTTTTTCGGTTTAATGATAAAGTTGAAGTTCATATTAAAGTTTATGATTCTAATATAAACGACGATACCGTGATGGATCGGTTTCGATTAACACATTAGAATCGGGTGTATTGGTAACCCTCTTTCTTTGCCAAATAATATTTATAAATATCTTCTCTATTTAAAGTTATATGCTAATATATATATATATATATGGTATTAAATAATTAAACGTGCATGTACCATATATGTATATACATATATTTAAAGTAACATGACAGTTACTTTATGTTTGTGAACGTGTCGTCTATAAAGACACGAAGTGTTTCATTTGTGTGGTGGTTTTTTCAATAACAAAAAGAAAAGAACACGTACAGTTACACATATTAGAGAGAAACAGAGAAGATTTTGTGTAGATCTTTGTCCATCAAAAGATCAATCAAAGTTTAAAAGGCTAAAGGAGGAGAAAATCAATTTGAAATTCTGATCCATATCATTCAAAAGCAATGGATCAAGGTTAGTCTTTCATCTCCATTAAGAAATTGTTTTGGTTGTTGAATTAACACAAATCTAGAGACTTGGGACAGATTTCATAATCTGGAAATCATAAAATGTAAAAATTAATACAATCATTAAAGCAAGTTGCAAATTTGGATCTTTCTTTAGACAGCCAAAACTAGTGCAATGTAGTAGCAAAAGGAAGCACTGATGTAGTAGATCCATATCATTGCCTTGCCTGCAAACAAATGAACAATATATTGTCTAACACAGAAGAATTTGAAAAGAAATAATTGATGAATTTGGTAGAATAATTAAGAAAAAAAGAGTACAAATAAGAACGATTTACCTTTCTTTTCTTGAATTTTCCTCCCCTTCGTGCTGGTTGTTAACCATCCTTATCCAAGGACTTAGTTTCATCGTAAAAATTCTCAGTTAGTCCAAGTATCCTGAACATGAGTGCATATAAGGACCATATCAAATACCAGACACTTGAGTTTCCAACTAAAGCAAAAACGTACCTGCTGTTTGTTTTCAAGTGCTACTCACTTTTCTTATCTTCTTTAGTTCGAGGTGCTCGGACAAAGAGCTCTTCTTCTACCTTTTGCTGTCTTTCATACTGTGCTATGAACCACTTCTGCTCACTGCTCTCAGCTCCATAAAACTCTATGATCTGTTTATATTCATCAATTATTTCTCAGATCCATAAAACTCTATGATCGATATAGAATGTAAAAAAGACAAAAATGCAAACCTTTTCCAGAAACATTTTTATCTCTACAAGGCTCCTTAGAACAGGATGGTCATCAATAGAGAATCCTTGGTTAGTAGATAATAACCAAGACACTGGCAATAACTTAGAAGTAACAAATGCTTGGCCTCAAGATAACTTATCCCATCCCCTGTCAGAAAACTGTTTGCTTTTACCTATGATTTGCAAAAGAAACGTGAAAAACTCATTGTGTGTCTTATTGGTAATGGCAGATGCAGTCCACAGGCGATAATTTTAAATATTTCCCACTAAAGTAATCAATTCTATGATATGCCTTGGAAAGCATTTGTGCGTAAAAGGAGAGTCGAAGAGCAGCAATCTAAGGCGGTTGATCCTCATCCGTTGATCAACCTTACTAAGATCAATGATCTGACTTAATCAACGATAGAGAATTGTTATTTTGTTTTGAAGGTTGTTAGTTTGTTAGTCTCTGAGAATATAACAGAGCGGGTATTTTCATTTTGAGATTCTGTTATGGCATTTTGTGAAAGTTGTAAACATTCTTTCATTGATCTCAAGAGAAATACAAGTTCATTCTTCCATTTTTACACGATTTCTCTTATCATTCTAGTTATACCAAACTTCTACCTTTTCAGTAAGAGCCTCTACTTTGGTCCTAACCACATCATGGCATTGCTTCATTTCTCTTAACACGGATGCTAGTTGTGGGAGATAGTTACAATAATAAAGTGAGACTAGTAAAGAGCTGAGGCATATCTGAACATACAAGTTTTTGGTTTTATCAGGCGAAAACAGAGTCTTTGTTATCTTTTTCACTGTAGGATAAGCATAACATACATCTTTATCCTTCCGACAAGGCCCGGGTTTGTTATTTCCTCCATGATCCTTATTCAAATAACAGAAGACAACGAAAAAGTCAAATTAAGTGATCTTACACTAAGTCATTCAGTGGGGAAAAAGTCAAAAAATTTAGAGGTTCAAATCGAAACAGGGTATCAGAGGTTAAATCCAGAAGAAAAAAAAAAAAAACAGGAAAAGAAAGCTAAGAGTGCCTAGGGTTCGTAAGACTAAGAAGCAGAGACGAACATGGAGTTTCTCATTATTCGAGAGACGAGAGTAAAGAAAAAGCTTTTTCAATTTCAGGAATCGATTAGCGGAGACAAGGTAAAGAATTAATTCGGTTAACTTGGTTTAAATTTAACCGATTAATAGTTTTAGGTTAAGTAACTTAATTTGAACCGGATAGTTCGGTTATCCATTTGGTCAGTTTGCATGAATGGTGCTTTCACTGCTTCAATTTCAAGCACATAGACACTTACATTACACCTCAGTTTAAACCACCGATTTTTCATCTGTCAAAACCCAATTCTAAGTAGTAATCGACCAATATTTTTATTTGCTCCAAGTTGAACTATGTTCGAAGACAAAAGCAATGAATCAACCGACCATCCTGTCTCTCTAAAGAAACATCAACCATGGGTTCACATAAATGTGCAAACAGATACCGACCAAACAATTTCTACTGCCAGACACAATAATAACTGGACAAGTTCAACAAGACAACAATACCAAGTCTACTTCAGCCTCTTAATACACTATGTGTTACTTCTTACTGCAGTACCTCTGCTAATCGACTCAGAGGTTACTTCTTGGTTGCCAGAAGAAGTGCAATGGGTCACATGCCGTTTACCATTCTCTTCATCTCGGCCGATCTTCTGGGATCCGGTTCTTCAATTGCTCTCTCAGTCAGCACATGTTTAATGCGGCACATTGATCTCCTAACCTATATAAAGATGCAGAAAAAGTTTGGCATTCGCAAATAATAATCTCCTCTGGTGATAATGAACAGAGTGCTTAATGTTTTCAGACGGTTTAAGGAACACATAACCATTCTTGCGAGAAAATATTCATATATTTTTCCATAAGATTTGAAAACTACGTAAGTGAAGTGAGGAGTTAAAGCCAGCCTTGTAATACCTTTGGAATGCGCTCAGGGTTTGGAAACTGCATGTTCTGGGCTTGAAGCATCTGACGCTGAGTCATCAACATGTTTTTTTCTTTGAGAAGAACGTACCACAGCTTCTGAAGATCATCCCAAGACTTGAGGCGCAGTTCTGAAGCTTTCCAACCTCGACCTAACACCAAATGACAACAAATTACCTAAAACCCTTTAACAACTCTTAATTTAACAATCCATAGTTCCAATAATTTCATAGCATAGAACAGTATTCAGAAGATACAGCTTTTAAACACATCAGTTTTGATGGTTTCACAGACAATTATCAATCTATGTAAAAAATCCCAACATGAAAATAAATTCAAAATGAGATAGGAACGAACCATAGACAACGGGTTTATCTTCGTCCTGGCTTCTGTCGAACTCAAAGAACTCTTCCAGAGGGTTTTTAGCCGTTCGAATTGTCGAGGCAGCAGCTGCTGCAGAAGTAGACTCCGATCTCGCCGATGCAGCTGCCAAGAATCTCCTCCCGAAAACTCTCGTAAGAAACATGATAATAACAACGCGTGCGAGGTTTCAGTTATAAAACTTTGACCTACCAATGATCATCAACAACAAACAATCAGAGAACGAGATTGGGATTACAAAATGGTAAAATCTGATGGAAGTAGTACAAAGAAAAAAACTCAAAACTTCCAAACATGTAAACAAATTTCTACAAAGCAAGCCACATCTCGCGCAGCATAAGAAATAAGAAGAGATAAGAACTCACCAGAGAGCAATATGACGGCAACAGTCAAGGCGACAGAGTGGAAAACCCTCCCTAAACAAACCAGAATCAATTTAGCTATGAAACATACAAATGAGCTCACTTTACAATACTCTAGTAGCAGATCAGATTCTGAACGAATGATAGTGAAACAATGGCACCTTGAATTGGCGGGCAGCTCAGAAGGCAAGAGCTCGGTGACGGAGAAAAGCAAAGAAGAGGAAGAAGTGAGGGAAGAATAGTGCTTCCGTTAAAACGCAACAGTTAATGGGCCTGGGCTGATGATGATTTAAATTCAATAAGCCTGGGCTTATCTCTATTATCAGCCATATCCAACAAAACAATAAATCCGATGGGATTTTTGGTGGAAATTAACTAAGAGCAATGGTAAGAGACTTCATCAATATAGTATTAATTTTTTTTTGTAAATTTAGTTTATACTAATTTTGGTTTTATTAATTTTATTGGTAAGAAATTCATTATATATCTCATCAATATATTATTAATAAAAAATAATCATATATGATTTTTATAGTATATATCTAAATTTTTAAAAAGTTTCCGAAATTTCCTATTATTTATATTTTTTAACTAAAACAATAATTTAATATTACTTTAAAATTTAATTTTCGTTCATTAAATATAATAATAAATAACTTAAACTCATATAATAATATATAATTTAAATTTAATTTAAATTCCCAATCCCATAAAATTTTAAAAACGACTCGCAATTTCTTTGCCAAGCATTGGCGTCTTCAAACAAATCGGCCTTAAGCATGGTCGCCGGTAGCTCTCACAGCACCAGCAGCTCACTAAATATCGCTTGTATAGTGCTACTTCCTCGGTTTGTGACTAGATCTGAAAGAAGTGAGATGAGGCTTTTGAAATCGAGTTTCGCTGGCGATATCATCGTCATCGGAGCTTACAGTAGTCTGATTTACCTTCACTTTATCGATGGTGGCGTGTATGTAGGTGTCACAAATGTTGCGGAGCTCCTCAGAGTCTCTGCCTTTGGTGAGTGCACTTGGGTCTTGTCTTGATTTCAGGATGGTTTTATATTGGGTTTCAGAGTTCTTCCTACCGGTGTTTGTCTCTAGTGGGTTAGTGATCTTTTCAAGGCCCCTTCTCTTTCTTTTGATATCTGAGTCGATTTATGCCTTTAGTTTTGGTTATCCCACTGGAATTTGATGTCTCAGTCGGCGATGAAGACGCGGACTCTGTGTGATTTGATCATAGATGAGGTGTCGCTGGTGTTGCTTTCAACGGAGCCTTTGAGTTTTTTCTCGGTTTTGAAGCTTCGGTTCGAGTTTGGTTTGGTTATTTTGATTTTCGGTTCTTTCAGTTATCAAAAATGGTAACCAATGGATACTTATTAAAATTCGGTTTGGTTTCGGTTATGATTATTTTGGTTCCGGACTCAAAATAACCAGTAAGTACCTATTCAAATTCGGTTTGGATACTTTTAACTAACTTTTTAAAAAAAATTAAAAATCATAAAAAAATTAAAAATCATAGAAAAATTATAAATTAATTATAAAAATTAAATATTTTAGTTTTTTAAGTAATTTTCGTTTAAATAGACTAACAAGTTTGGATTTAAAGTTATAATTTTGGATGTTTAGATTATTGAATTCTATATAAATAATTATTTTAAAATATAAAATTGTGTTTTGGTTCTTTTGGGTAACTATTTAGTTCTCGGTTACGTACCTATTAGGTTCTAGTTCTTTTGGTTCTTGAGTTTTGAAATTGTTTAGTTAGTTAACCGGTTCCGGTTCAGTACCTTATATATTCAGGTAGGTTCGGTTTGGTACTACGGTTCTGATTATTATGCCCATGCCTAGTTCCAATTCCTGGAAGATCAATGTGGTGGTGAAGGATGAGTTACCCATTGACGAGGGGTTTTCTAACCAGCCTCGATGGAGTTGTGTCCTCTCTCGACTGGATCTTGACAATAAAGGGACCAAGCCCATGCTAGAGTGGCTATGGCCGAGTGGTTTGATGGTGGTGTTGTCCTTCTTCGATGAACCAAAAGCACCGGTTTGCTCGAACTCTTTTTAAGCCTGCGACCTCAATTAATTTTGGTGTGGATCATAAATTTCGGTTAAAGATTAGTTTTTGGCTTAGGTTCTACTTAATTGGTTAGTGTGATTAAGTATTATGCCTCATAGTTTTCTCTTCTGCCTTAGAAATACTTGTCTATGGTTAGATGGAGCTTTAGTTTTCTCGGAATATCCTTTCCCCTTGTTTATGTGGTACTTCTAGGTTTCTTTTTTCGATTGATATGAGTGTTGCTGTAATCATCTCTTTCCAATTGAGCATGCTCTTTGTAGTAAGCTCAGCGGAGAATCTTTCGACATTCACCATCTTAAAAGTGAGAATCATCATTTGCAGAAAAAGTCAGTCGGTGTTTTCATGTCATCGCCCTTAAATCCCGAAAAATTTGTATGGGAATACCTTAGGTCGTATGAAAGACTTGATTCACTGTTATTATTTGGTTGTATCTTAGGATTACTATTTTGTGTTCCTCTTTGTTTTGTAGGAATCAATGCATCTTTTGTTCCTTTATGTGGTCTATTGTAATTCCATTATCAATTAGATAGATGAAACTTAGTGAAAACAAAAAAAAACTTTATACATAACTTATTAGATAGGTGATTTTATTTTGTAATTTATAAAAAAAGTTAAAAAATAATAACATAATTTAATTACATTATAAACCGTAGGAAATTAGAGTTATTATAATATAATTTTGAACCATTTATAACACACATGAAAGAAAATTTTGAGAGGTTTATCACCCTTTTCTATTAAAATAATATATATTTTTTTATCTATTTTCTGAGAGATATGGTCTAATACGAATTAATTGAAAAGCCAAAAAGGTTTAGGGTCTTTGATTATTAATTACAGTTTAGCAGCTACTACTCTACAATAAATTTAACTTACAATAACTTACAAAATTCAAAATTAAAAAGAAAAGAAAACTCTTTACAATGCAGAGACAGTCTCACAGATGATACAGTGATCTGAAACCAGTTTATCCATGGCACTTCCTTGTTCAATTTCAAATTTACTGCTGAACTTGTTCCACAGATGCAATCCGTAGCTTCTCTTCTGCATCTCAATAACCTTAACGTTGACTCTCTTCGAATCTTTCTCTGTTCTTGGAACCTTAAAAAGCTTCTCAATCTCAATCCAATTCACTGGATAAAACGCAGAAGGTCTCATAATAGTGAAGTTATAACCATCAGTTCCTTCCACAGCTCGAGCCACACGAGACACAAGATACGGTCCGTTGTAACCCCAAACGTTACCATTGAAAGTCAACGCAAATTCTTCAATGGATTTGAGCAAGAAAGGATGATTCTTATCAAAGATCAAAACCGCATTGTTTAGCCTTGTCCAGTTTCTTCCAACTGGTTCGAGAGATTGTGCACCGATTACATTCCTTAGAGTTTTAAAACTCTTCAAAACAATCATGTCTGTGTCTAAATAAACACCTCCAAATTTGAACAGATACGCAAGTCTCATAAGATTAGACAGATTCTGAGCTAAAGGAACCTTTCCTGAATCTCTTTTACCGGTCTTAATCTCCTCTAACCACGCTTCTCCAGCTGTTTCCTTGAGAAGAAAAGACAAATCCGGTGTGATCGCCATAACTCTGTAACCTCGATCATGAAACGGTTTGAAGATTGTAAACCCTTGAGGAGAATCCATTGTTGATGATAAAATGATCAAACAACCTTTAGGATGAGATTTAAAGACACTTTCAACAGACAAAATCTCTCTTTTACCAAACAATTCAGCAGGTGAGATCCATGTCATCATGAAACTGACTTCACAATCATCTCTTAGAAACTCTGTTGCTCTCTGTTGAAACTTCTCTGATAAACCTTTACCTCCAAAAACTTCAATAACTTGAAGATTATTATCAGTCTCTGTGTGTGTGATCATTTGTTGCTTAATGGAAGAATAGCTTCTGTTGTCTCCACTTGAATCCTTCTCTAAGTGTAGAGGTAAGTAAGGAACAACTGTCTTGATCTCTATTGTCATTTCCTCAGACAAATCTCTCACCGATACATTAGAGACGACAACGATCGTGAATACAATCAGAGCTGTAACTATGGCTGCAAACGGTGTGAACAAAGATGATTCAGAGCGGTTTAACCGCTTATGATCGAACATAGCCCTGACTTTCTTAACGATTTGATAATCCATATTTTGGACAAAGAAGAAAACAGAAGTAAAGGTTGTGTCCTATTTTTGTGTGTTGTGTTGTGAGTTTCTTGTGGGCTGCTCTTGAGGTTGAAGAAGCTGTCGTGTTTTGAAAGGTTCTAAGCCACCAGAGAACGTTGACCTTTTAACGTGTCATTTTTCTTGCACTATCGTCATAATAATATGTAACTAACTTATTAAAAGAGGAGACCGTAGGCTTTAAATAAACAACCACGATTTTTGCATAATTACATTTCCTTTATTTTTTCATTTATAAAGGTGTTTTTTTGGTAAAGAGATTGTAATGGTGTTATTGGACATTGTAATTTTATACTAACCCTGTTTTAAAATATAATATTTTTTCCTTTAAAACATGCAGATTCAAAAGCTTAAATTTTTATCATTTGATTTATTTAATATTTTAGTTAAATCTAATTTCACCAATCATATAAAAGATTGCATAATATTAATAATCACAAAAAATAAATGCATTTAATTTTGCATAGAAAAATGTAAACTTCTTATAAAAGAAACAAACTTTTTTTTCCTTAAACACATTATAAATTGAAATAAAATGAGTATATTTTAGAATCCGTTAAAAATCATGTGTTATTAAATGATAAATATAAAAAGTTCGTTAAAATTGATTCTCATTGAATTATGTATTTGCTTGATGTATTAAAAATACATTAAAATGTCTTACTCCATAATTTACTTTAAATTTGATTTTATACATCTAGAATTTAGTGGATTTTAATGAACTTTTATTTTTTGTCAATATTAGAACGTAACTGACCGATCAATTAGTTAAATTTTTATATAGTGTATGTAGTAGAATTCGATTCTTAGTTATTTAATGGTATTTATCTTTAGTGAATTTACCACATGCTAATAGACTAATGTGACTTCAGGTAATGAACTTTTCTATCCAAAACATGTGTAAATAAAGTCCTATTTTCTCTAATATTTTTAAATTCCCAGAAGACATATTACCGTTAAAATCATATTTTTAATAACATTTTGGAAGTTTATTTGTTATCTAAGTTATAAATATATATAGTATCAATTCAATTTTCCCCCTCTTAATTTGGATTTAGTTTTGGTATTAAAATATTTTAGTAAACATTTTAAAAAGTTTAAGGTACGTTTGAATTTTGAAATTGTATTTTATTTCTTTTGGAATAATATAATGTGCACAGCTACATAACCCCTTCTCTAAATTAAATTGTTTTTTTTCAACCTTACTCAAACAATAATTGAAACGATAATACTTGATTCATAGTCAAAACTTACATCGTAAATCATTTTTTTCGTTTCTTTGCATTGTAAAGTGACTGTTACCACTAAATCACATGTACTCGGTAAACTTTTTTTTTTTGAATTTTGACATTTCATAGAATTTTCTCGTATTTATTATTAATTTATTCTTGTTATAAGGACAACGCAATTATCAATCTGGTCTTAATCTTATAGCTTTGACAATTAGTTGTTGTTAATTAATTTGCCGTCTTTACTTTAATTATAATAGTAATAAAAATATTTATATTGAATGATAAAGGCTTATGTGGTTTGTCTAATTTGACTGACAAATAAAACGTGAAGTGTACATTGAATAAATTTGCTGGTTGCTATAACGAAGAAGGAGCTTAAAAGATTAAAGGATTATACTTTTCTTAGTTTTCTAATCTTTTCCGTAGAAAGTAATTGAATTGAAAGGTTGAATAAGTCCATCTACATTTTCCATCCATAAAACTTGTCAAACTTATGGAAACATCTTGATATTGACAATTTGAATGCATAGTTAGGTACATAAAATCTGTGTCTATTATTAATACTTATCTCATTGTTCTCGATGATTAGTAAGTTGAATAATAATTAAGTATTAATCAATAATTACGAGAATGTTACAAAGCATGTTGGCCTTTGGCACATGGGGCAATGTCATAAACAACTACATCAGATTAGCATCTTTGATGAATTAAGTATTAGCTTCAAAATCTAACACTTTTACTGAATTAATATTTGGTTCACTATACATATAATCCAAGATATTAATACATCATAAACTAATCAATATACTCAAATAAATAACTGTACTCTACTAGTAACAGAAAAAGAATCATCTTGGAGCCACTTCTGTGATGCTTTGAAAGGTAATATTAGACGTGGACGTTGAGCCTTGAGGATTGGCTGAGCTTTTTCCTTTGTAAGGTTGTGTTGACGAGCTATCCTGTGAACTACCGCCTCTTAGACCGATGCCTCGGTGGTTGCGCCCTCTGTTGGCACCTCTGTAGACACCTGGTTCTGTTAAGGCATCCTCGTTAAGGTTTAGCTCTTTCCTGCAAAGCATTTCCACAACTTGTTTCATGTTTGGTCTCTTCTGTGCTGCGGCTTGAGTGCAGAAAAGAGCCACCTTGATGAATCGGGTTACTTCGTCTTTTGGGAACTTGGTTAGATCTGGATCCACACACTCTAGTAACCTCCCTTCTTCTTTTAGCTTCCATACCTGCCCAAAAACAAATTTTAAAACCGCGAGTATTTGCAGTTATCTGTTTAATAACTGGATGATATACATTGTTTGTTGAGGTATGATGGCTTTTAGCTTTACCCATTCAACTAAAACCATGTATTCATCTCCAAAGGCGGCTCTGCTGCTACTACCACCACTTATGACCTCAAGAACAAGTATCCCGAAGCTGTAAACGTCTGCTTTCTTCGTCAATTGACCAAGAAGTGCATATTCTGGAGCCAAGTATCCCCTATAATCTCAGTTTCATCAGCTGAAAGGAAAAATGGAATAAAATTTGGACCTTGATGTAAACTATTCTTACACTGTTCCAGCGACTCGGGTACTGACATGAGTGACATTGTCTGGAAAGAGCTTAGCTAGTCCAAAATCACCGATTTTGGGAGTAAAGTTTTGGTCTAGTAAGATGTTACTCGCTTTGATGTCACGGTGAACAACCTGAGGTTCGACTTCTTCATGAAGAAAAGCTAAACCAGAAGCTGTCCCAACACAAATGCCAGCTCTTTTGGACCAATCAATTGGTACATATTTACTCCTTGAACCTGAAACCACTTAAGAACATCACTAAAACAGGACACAGTTGGACTAAGTAGAACGAGAATCCAATAGTGGTTTGTCTAACAACAAGTTACCAAGCAAAACACTAGAAAGACTGTTGTTCTCAAGGTACTCATAGACTAGAATCCGATTGCTCCCTTCAATGCAGCAGCCAATGAGGTTAACAAGGTTAGGATGATGAATGTTGGATATCAAGTTAATCTCAGTCAAGAACTCTCGTGTCCCTTGTTTAGATCCTGCTGAAAGTGATTTCACAGCTACTTGTGTACCATCTCTCAAAACTCCCTGCAAGATCCATAATTTGTTCTCATCATTCACAACAATATCAACATTTTCAAAAGCAGACTTGAGTTTAAGGATGGTAACAAAAGTCATGGTTTCTCACCCTAAAGACAACTCCATAACCACCACCTCCAATTCTGTTCGTTGGATGGAAACTATCTGTGGCTGATCTTAATGAATTATATGAAAAGACTCTCACATTGTCGGTGCAGATTTCTGATTTATCAAAAAAAAAAAAAAAACAGAGAAGCTTTGTGAGAGATCATCAAACGCAACTTCAATGATATAAAAGCAAACTTTATCAAAGAGAAAGTGTCTTAATCGTTTAGATCAACGATTATCAAACTCTACCGACTCCTACCACAGAAATGATCAGAAAGGCAAGTAAGATAACTTAAACAAGTAAACCAAACTGAGATCAGAATTATAAACCCTAAAAATCATGATTAACATTGTTATGATCCATAGAATATAGTTGAATATACCTTCAGCTTCTTTCTGTCCAAGATGATCACTTCCTTTACACATATCAAAAAGTCCGAAGCAATTATAACGCATCACAAAAAACGAAGAAAAAACCAACAAAAATCCTCTGAAGTACAGAGGAAAATTAACCAAAGAAGCTCAAATCTAAAACCAAACAAAAAAATACAATCAAAACAGAAATGGGTTTTATAGATATGAAATGGAAATTTCTTCTCAAAGAACCTCAATTTTGACCCAAACTCTCGAAACTGAATCTGGAATTGTAGAGAATAGTAAGAAGAAGATAATGGGTTTATTTGAAAAACAAAATGGTAGTGGAGGAAATCAAGTAAGAAGAAATCAAAGAGAGAGAGATAATAATGAGTTGGGTTTTCTTGTGTGGGAGTAGTTTTCAACTTTATCGTGAGGAGGTCAATTAAATTGTTGAGGATACAAAGCAAAGCAAACCAAACCCAGAACTCATGAACAGTGAATAACTCTTTGCTGTATTTAATTTGTTGTTTTTGTTCGGCTGCTGCTGCCAGAAAGTGACTTACGATAGCGAAAGCTACACGACGAGACTTTTTTTTTGTTTTTATTTTATTTTTTCACACGACGTCACTTATTAAGTCTCTCTGATTACATTTTTTATTAGGTAGAGTTACTTAAATAGCATACATATTGATAAAAATAATCGGATTGATATAAATTAATTTTTAATTACTATTATGTTTTCTATATTCAAAATATCATTATAAGTATTTGATAACAAAAACGTAATTATAAGAATGCCAATATTATTATTTTCCACGTCAGTAAAAAATCTTACGTGGCAACAAAACTGCCTACGTGTATTAATGAACTCGACCTGAAATTTTTTCGGTGTAGTTATGGCTGAGTTACATGATGAAGGCTAAGTTTATAAATCAGCTGACTTATGATTTGGTAGGCTGATTTTACCATTTAAATCAGCTGAATGTACTGGCTGAGTTACATAACCCTCAGCTCATTTATGAAATTTTGGCTGATTTATATACATTAGACATGACTGACTTTAACTCCAATGGCTGATTTATCAAAACTTTGGCTGACTTTTTTTCATGATGCGGTTCACTTAATTTTTGGAACGACTGAATTATCAGCATTCGGCTGATTTATGTGGCTGATTTATTAACATACGGCTGAGTTAATTGATCTTTTGATGGCTGACTTATAGTAAACCAGCCATAACGAGGCTGATTTATTAGTAGGTCAGCTTTTACTGGCTGAGTTAGTAATTTATAAATAATTACTGTAATAGTATGTGCGACAGCTGGTTTATTCTACATCACAGCTGACTTATTGTTTTCAACTGACTTAATTTGTTTAATGGCTGGTTTTAAAAACTTCTAAAATTACTGAAATAGTTTTTATAGTTATGACTAACTTATTAATGTCTTTGGTGGCAGATTTACTTAGGCGGACTTATGATTTTTTACAGTGGCATGGTTCCATGTCATCAAACATGAGCTCCACGTCAACTCGTAGACATCACATATTTTGTTAACAGTCTGTCATCTCCAACCTTCTGGTTCATCCAATTTTACATCTCACCCTCTATTTCGCTTCAGTTTGGAGATCTGTACTTCAATGGATTTTGTAATTATAGGTTGGAGTTGTCTTCGCTAAATATTGTTGTTGGACAGCGATATGCTAGGAAAGAAGATCAGGAAACCCTCATGAAGCTTCTAACGGTTAGGGATCGTTTTGATTTTGATGTCCAAGTATCCAATACAGAATTATTTATTGTTACGTGTTGGGTTCACGGATGTAGCTGCAAAGTTCGTGCTTCTTCTCTAGGAAAATCTACAGTGTTCTACATTCGTGTCTACGATAAAACACACACATGCTCTGTAACTGAGCGTTCCAACCGTTCCCGTCAAGCAACACCAGATATTTTAGGAGCTTTGTACAGAGATTTTCTTGGCGACATTGATCAATCAGTCAAACCGAAACATATTTAGGTGGTTTTTACCAAGCAATTTGGTATCAAGGTAAATATTATACGGCTGATTTATTTATATATATATATAATACGGCTGATTTATTTATATGATACGGTTGATTTATTTATATAATACGGCTGGTATTTATATGACATGATTGATTAATTTATATGATATAGCTGATTTATATATATGATACGGCTGATTTATTGATATGATACGGCTGATTTATTTATATGATACGGCTGATTTATTTATATAATATGACTGATTTATTTATATGATATGACTGATTTATTTATATGATACGGCTGATTTATTTATATAATACGATTGATTTCGAACATATTAGAAATCTAAATCCTGAACTTCATGGGTACTCATAATGAGCCGAAGTACGAATGTGGACAAGGGTTCATTTTTCAGGCGATAGGTACAACATAGCAACAACAAATATAGCGGAGTCGATGAACAAGGTGCTTTCAAAAGCAAGAAGTTTGCCCATTGTTCCACTATTAGAAACGATTAGGTCAATGATGACGAGGTAGTTTACTGAACGAAGAAAAGACACATTGTCGATGAAAAAAATGCTTACACGTGGGATTGAAAAACTTTTGGAGGTAAGTCAGCTCAAAAAGCAGTCGTAACTATCCCATATTCAGCCATTTACGCATAAGTCAACCTTTCACTCTTGTTTTGATTTCACAGGCTTGTGTGAATGGTGCGAGACTCGCAGTGGTACAAAATATCAATTCAATGCACAGAAAAGATATTTTATGTAGTGCTTACACTGGCACAGTAATGCCTTTGGATACGGCACTGCCTGTCCCTAACCAAGTAGCTGAAATTGTTTGCTTTCCACCGGTACCTCGACAACAACCAGGAAAGCCCAAGAATTCACGAATTAAAATCCTCTTTAGAGGTGGCATTAGCAAAGAAACATCCTAGGAAGCGACACACATGTTGATATGTAATCAAGTTGGACACAATGCAAAAACTTGCAACATGTAAATCATCTAAGTCAGCCAAACCCCAAGTTCTTTGTATAATAAGTCAGTCAAACCCTAAATTCTATGTATAATAAGATAGCCAATCCCCAAAATACTTTAAAAATGGCAGCTTATTATAAAATTTTGATACTTGGTTATAACTACATAACTATATGTCATCCAAATTCAT